>JANHGO010004789.1:0-24237 GCA_024606505.1 Aquila spilogaster
CCCGGCTCCCCCACCCCTTCCACGCGGGTTCGAGGTTCTCTGGTGGCCAGGGCATCCCCCGCAGCCCCCTCCCGGCCTGCCCTCCCGGCCTGCCCCCGCCCCGCCCGCGGCTGCTGGGCAGAGAGCCGGGCGGCCGTGGCCGTGCCAGGCGGCTCGGGCTGCGGGGAGGTGCCTGGCGGGCCCCGCCGGGAGCACGCCTCCGGGCGCCGCGCCAGCTGCAGCCGGGGCGGGTGCCGCTCCTGCGGGCGGGAGCCTGCCGCGGGGGGAGCGGCTCTGGGGCTGCCGCTCGCCCCAGGCGTGCGGAGGGAGAGCTTCCAGAAATCTTCCCGGCGACCAGGACGACCAATTTCAAACGGGGACCTTAGCGCGTCGCGTGTTTTCAGGGTCCTTTCCACCACCGTGAAAGCCGGCCGGCCGCCCTTACGGCAGGAGTTCTTGTAACTGCTGTCTGATAGGACACAATTTGCTGCAAATAATGCCTTGTGCGCACGCGAAATGCATCTCGTTTGGCTCAGGAGCCCAGTAACTAACAAATTAACGATGGTGTCTGTATGAGTGCGTGTTGACCGAGTTTAGTGTAATAATTAAACGCTGAAACAGACTGCCAAGGTCAGGTATTGCACATGAGCGCTTTAATCTCAAAGCTACTATGGTACTGTTTATAAAGGAACTCTACTAAAATCTAAAGAAGCGTTATTTTGTAATAGAAAATCTGTTTCTGATTCTATAGATTTATAGTGTAGTTAGAACTATAATAGAATCTATTAAGATTAATTGCAAAAGAATTTTTACAATAACAGCAACTGTTCTTAAGCATTTTTATTTAAAATTTATTTTTGCTGTTAGTTATCTGAAATGTGTTTGGTGCTGAATAGGAATTATATGAACTAACTGGATGGGCCTGAACAGTATGAAAACGCTATGAATATTTTTTTTTTTAATTACCCTTAGTTTGAAACACTGCTGTTTTTCTACATATACATAGCACAGATATTTGTGATGCATTAAGAGAGTGGAGAAATTGCTTCTGGAATTCTTTCACCACGTGTGGCAAAAAGTAGAATGACCAATTCAGTGTAGTCCATGGACACTGAAAGCATTTGAGATTTGACCAATGGCACTTTTAAAGAATGTGTTACCACTTCTTTTCCTATGAAAGATACATCAAGTTATACTATTGACTTCTTTTTTGCAGAATTCTTTCATTAAAATGAAAACATAATTTTAGCCACAGTGGTAATTTTTTCCTAGGATTGTGCATGTTGTTTCCAGGGGGTTATTTCTTCTAAGAGGCATATACAGCTTTATTTAGACTTTCAAGAAAAATCTTGTGGCCCATAAGCAGTAATACATTTGAAAAATTATTATATCATTCAGCATTTTATTTTTAAGCTTTAGCTCATTTTATGAAATAGAATGGCTCACTTGTGAAAGATTTCACAAGGATCTCTAGCTAGTTCTAGAGCTATAATAATTTCCATTTCTAATTACGGGCTTGTTTTCTCATTCCATATAAAATTACTGCAGTTTTAAGCGCTGCAAAGAGCTTAACGTGCAAGAATTTTACAGAACAGCAGTCTGAAGTCTACAATACAACTGGTTTTCTGTATTTGTCATCCTCAGAGCACATTTTGTCCTATCTGTGTTTCAGTTCTATGTATTACTTTTGTTTTGTTTCAAGCAAACTCTTATTTTTCTAATAGACACAACAGGTGATGTCTATATATCTAGTTCATTGTGAACAGTTTGATTTTTTTGTATTTTTATTTCAGCATGAAAAATAAATCCAGTTGAATTTAGATGTGAGAAATATTTTGAGCTGCACTCTATTTGAACAATTTGCTCGATATTGTTCCTATGAAGACTACACTACCAGATTCCACTGATCTTTCTTTCATTGATAATTTCATTTTTATGCTTTCATCTGAATTTAATGTTTACATTTAAGTAATAAATGTTTTTATACCTGTACAAAATATGACAACGGTGGAAATCTACAGTTCACCAATGAATTAACTGCTTTTTGAATTAAAACAATTAAACCACTTCCATCATAATTCCATTTGTACTGGAAATATTTTTTGAAATATTATATTTTACTCTGTATGAATTGTACTCTGTGGAATCATTATTGGCTGATGTGACCAAGAGCCTAATCTAAAGGGATCAGAATAAACTCACAGCTGTCTCTGAGACTTGAGAGTACAGCATCACATTTTAGCATTAAAACAAACTTGAAAGTTTTGCAAGATAGTTTGGCTCTTCAGTGATGGAAGATTCTGTTTCTAAAAGACAAAATAAGCTTGCTTTTTTTTCCTGTTGCTTTCCTGTTGTGTGGGGTTTTTTCTCCTCTTTTTAATAGGCTAATCTATATTCAGTATTAAGAAAAATTCAATACTTTTCTAGCATTTGGATTTCTGACAGTGGAACTTGCTGATTAGTGGCTCTTGCATTACAACATGATGTGCTATCTAGGTTTGGAATTAAGGAGTTGCCAAGTAAGCATTTTGTGAAGTTTAATTAGACACCTAAGGAGAAAAGAGGTTCAGGAAAGTAATTTTTTGCAAAAGTTCTGAAAACCTAATATACATGCATTACTAATTCTTGCAAGCGTGTGCATATGTTGTTCTGCATAATCCCAAGCCATGGGAGATGAGTGTTTGGTGCTTAACTATGTTTGAAAAATTACCTAATGGGTCAGTAATTGGTTGGGTTTTGTTTAGATTGTAAAGTGTGTAAAAGGCATTTACTGTGCCTTGTTCCCTGGAATGTTTATTTTATAGTACTTGAAATCTATGAAGTTGACATATTTGTCTGAATTTTCAATAGCAGTATAGGTTAAATACAATTACTGACCACATCGCTATTTTTTCTTTTGTAATGCCTGTCATCTGCATGAATGTATTTTGATAATATTTGCCTATTGTAGGGTTTGAGAAACAAACCAAAGAAAACAGGACATGTGAAACCAGACCTCATTGATGTCGATCTTGTAAGAGGTAGGTCCTGAGCTAGAAAAAGCTGAATTTCTCAATATAAAAATAACTGCCATCCTGTGTCTTGTAACAAGAGTGTAAGTATTAAAAAAAACAAAACCAAAAAACAATCAACCCTATGTAACTCCTCGCTGAAGACCATGGATAGGAAATACTGTTAAAAGATGACCTCTAGATTAAACTGAAGACTTAAAAACTTGATTTCAATTTTGTTGTCTAGAATTAGATTTTGAAAAAAAGAACTGCATGGATTGTCATGGATCAAAGTTTTGCAGTTATTAGTTCAGAGATCTCCTGTTGCCATGCATTCAGACATCTTCCAAATCTTCTGACATCTAGGGGAAAGGTTATGTTGAAATTTCTGGAGAGCAAAAATTGTACAGGCCTTGAATATTTCTTGCCTGTTTTAAGAAACAAAACAGCAACAGAAGGTCAGATGATACGAGACTTCAAAAAGTCTTTATTTAGTCTTAATTTATTTTTGTCTTTATTTCATTTCCCTCATGCCTCCTGAAGGCTGTAGCTTTTTTTTCCATGAGCCCAGTAGCCAGCACGGTCTCCTGAATCCCTTCCAGGTAGTGCTCTTTGAATCCAGTCTCGAATTAACCGCAGCACCCTGCTGTGCTCGTGCCCTTGGAGACAGATGCACGGTCACCTTCACACCTAGAGCTGGCCTTTAGAGACCCGCTCACCCCCTTGCTCCCAGGCAGCTTCACCCCTTCACCAGTTGGTCTGGCTTGATCTTCGCTAGCACTCACATGCTCCGTCGCACACCAGCGCTTGCTCAGGTTGCTGGCACCAGGGACACGTGTGCCCCTGACTCATGCCCTGGAGTTTGACTCCCGGCGCTGGGACAGCCTCGTGTATGCACGCGTGCACGCAGAACGGACCGCCCCTCGCCCAGGAGAGAGTTAAAGGAATTTAATAAGAAGGTAGTACAGACTGCGCTGATCAGGCGCATGGCACGGCCAGACAAGCGGCACACTGAGCAGCAGCTATTTACGCATGACCAGCCCTTTCCATCCCCTTAGCCCTCAATTTCCCCGCGCTTGTTCGTCCCCGAATCGCTTAAACCCCTCCTTTCTCCTGCTCTCGGTTTCTTCCCTAAACATCCCATAGTAAGTCCTGTGCGATCTGAGCTCCTTTCCCCCGGCATCCCATAATGGGCCCCACACCCCTGGGCAGCAACCCCCTTTGGTCTGAAAGGTGGCGTGGAGAGCGGCTCCCGATGGCTGGCGGTGAGGGTTTCGCACTGGGACAGTAGGGCTGACGGCTCTGCGGGGACAGCCCGGGGGGGACCGGTCAAGGTGTTCCTTCCGTGATTTGGATCCCCACCTGCCCTCGCGCTCTGCCCTCTGTCCTGCGCTGGGCTTCTGGAGACGGGCCTTCGATGGGCTGATGGCTCCAGTGAGGGGTCTAGAAGAACCCTGGCAGGGTATTATTTGGGCTCCCCCTCCTGCCATTGTCTCTTTGAGCTCCTCTGCGGGTGTGCAGACAAGGTTTTATCACATCGCCTAACAACAGAACTTTTGAAAGTGGGAATGTGAGAGAAAGAAACAAAATCAAATAACATTGTAACTTCAAAGAAACAGAACTGAAAACTAAATATTTGTAAGAATTAAGGAACAGCAGTAGACCACTTCAATATAATGGTATACATGAATAACATTTAAATGACTGCTTTGCATGGATGTCTAAGTTGGCATTAAAATAGTTCCAGTACTGGCAGTGTTTTACCTGTGCCAGCACAGAGCTCACTAATGCCAGTTCTGCTTGTAAAAAAGGTGAAGATGGTGTAGCAGCATGCAGTAGTTGCCCTTGCCAAGCAGTAACCTTGGCATAATTTAAGTCACACCCCCATTAAGTAAAAGTTACACAGTTTTCTAGCTGCCAGAGAAGTGGGAATTTGCAGGAAGAAAAAGAAATGGAGGAATACAAAAGAGAAAGGACATTTGAATGAGTGAGATGGAAGGTGGTGTTGAAGGAGAGACAAAGATAAATCATTCTTTGGGTGGCTTTCCTGCTCTTGGGGCTAGTACTCAGCTGGACAGATACTTCTCTGTATTTCTCAGCTTTATTCTATTTTCCTGAATGGCATGGCTGGAGCATTTTACAGATGTTGATGATTTAGATCCCTTTGCTGTGTCAGGAAAGGGCTCTGCTGTGTGGGCATGTGGAGTTTTCATATGACTTCCTGTTGCTTCATATCAAGTTTCTGATACCTCAGAGAAACAGAACAATTTTTAATAATTTATTTTAAAATAATTTTGACATAGTAAGAACAGGCAATGTTTTGTTATTCACACATTCCAAAATCTAGGTATTTGTAGAAGTTCCTGATAATGGCAGTCAAGAGGGTACCAACAATTTACGCAGATTTTGGATTGAGGAGAGAGTGAAATGGTGGAAGTACGAGATTTATTCAAATAATTATGTTTAATAATTGCTCCTTTAAATAACTATCTTAACTACTCTGCTAGTCAACAACTAAAGTTATTATTAGCCATAACAATGAAATATATCAAAATTTCTTTTCTTTCTTTAAAGGATCTGCTTTTGCTAAAGCAAAACCTGAAAGTCCTTGGACATCTCTGACCCGCAAAGGAATCGTGAGAGTTGTTTTCTTTCCGTTCTTCTACAGGTGGTGGCTACAAGTAACATCGAGGGTCATCTTTTTCTGGCTCCTTGTTCTTTACCTTCTTCAAGGTAGAGTTGGATTACAGGACCAGCTTCAACTGAATGCGTTATTTTAACCATATGGAAGCTGCTGTATGTTACTTGGTTCACTTTATGCTGTTAAGGTTCATTCCAATATTTTCTGAAATATTGGAGTGACACAGTCCCAAGCATGTGTCATTTGGTTAACATTTGTTTTACATATATAAAGGGGGCATACTGAAAATTTTAGGATTTCCCCACAGGCTTTTTTCAGCATTTAGCACACATTCATTTGTCATCTCTGTTTATAATTTAGGTTTCCAGGACTATCTAGTTTAGTTCAGGACTGAGCAATATCAAAGAAACCTTTGGCTTAGGCAGTGTATTTTGTCTTGGGCTTTTGGTCTTTCTGGTACTTGTGCAGATCAAGAGCTCTGCTCAAGAAGCAAGCAAGGCCAAACCTGTGTGCAGCTTGTGCCACGTGGTAGGATGATCTGTTTGACTGGTTTTCAGTTGTCATTCCGTGAATTATTTTGTCACATCAGAGGCAGTGAACTTCTAACTTATGCTTTAGTCAGACCTCAGCCGTGCTCCTGAATGACTGGCAAGTGGGGAGGCTTATTGTCCTATGTGCTTCTGCTCTTTTTTCCATTGCAATGGGGAGACTATGCATCATCACACAACAGAGTATCTGCCAGTTCATATGTGAACAAGTGTGACTTTTGGGCAACTGTTAACAAACAGAAGGCAATTTGCAGCTTTTGGGATGCTCAATCTTGAGTTCTAGTAATCTGACTTTGTGCTTCTCTTAATTATATGTAATATATAAGAGGAAAATTAGAAGGGGAAGAATGTAATGTAGTGAGTCAGTATCTAACAGTGTGAAAGTCACCAAAAGAATATCAGAAATGTGTATAACAGAAATGGAACAGAAGGTTAATGAAAGTTGGGAGCTATTTAAGTACCCTGAGAAGCTAAATGACTAATAAATTTTTCACTGAAATTCAATTAAAAGACAGTATTACTTTTTCAATTTTGCTATCTGTCCTTGCAGTTGTGAATCACTGTATCATTTGGAAATTGTATTTAAAACAAGAAATAGTTAAAAAAAAAAAAAAAGGCAGCAGTGCCTCTTGTGTGGTGGTGTTAGCAGCTATAAAATGAATTTCACAATGCCAGTGCCCCAAAACTTGAAATATTGACAAATATTCATGTGGTCTCCTATAAAAACTTTTCCTTATCCCCATTTCCGAGATAGGTGCTTAGGAAGTATTGTTGCGTACGTTAGCATTTGTGTATACTATGGTGAGTGATCCCACAGTGTTAATAATTTTAATCTCATTTATAGTAATATAGGCAGTAAAATAAGTAAATTATAGTTTGTTTGTTACCGTGTTCATAGGTGGCTTATTCTAAGAAACACCATTATAGTAATTTTTTATGTTCCCATTCTTAAATTTATTTAAAAAAATATATCCACACTTAATTTTTGGAGCCTTCATGAGACTCTAAAAGCAGCAAAATAGTAAGACAATGCAGATTCTGAGTGCAAGCAAGTTTTTTAGGATATTAATTACAGAGCTATCTTGTAATTAACTTCTTTTTTCCCTCAGATTTCTTGGGATCTATGATTTACTAAAGTTATGGTTGGAATGCATTATTTCCCTAATCCATATATTATTAGTCTGTAATGTGACAAAATATTTCTGATATTTCTGAGGTTGTGAATTAACAAATCCTGGAAGAGAATTAATAGTATTCCATATTACACTATAATCCAACTACTTGAAACACCTGTCATTTAAATTGTGCTGAATTAACTGCAGAATTTTCGATGGTTTTTGAAATAAATTGAAAGACTTACAATGTACACTTAAGTGAAATTAAATTGACAAAATTTTTTAAGGGAAACTATTTAAAACAACCTCCTTCAAGCCTTTCCTTCTAGCACTTCTATATAAGTTTTGCTTATATTTTACTCAGAAGGGTGTGCTCAGTTATTCATTTTGTAGCAAATAGGTAAGGCAGCACCAAAATGTCAAGAATCTATTATGAAAGCTTAACAACAAACCACTTCAAATTCCAGTGGCCATATTTCTGCCCTGAATCTGAATTTTGTATTGTAGCTTGGGCTTTCTGTCATCATGACAGGTTCTCACTGACACTGTTGTAAAATGGTCTGACTTTATTTTGTTTATATATATTTATTTAAGTTATTTTATTTAGTTATTAAGTATTTTATACATCTTTATGAACTGCGTTACTTGGAATTACTGCTTTGAAATTGATAAGCTTTAGCAGGGTACTTGCTAGCGTTTATGTAAGCCTACAGAAAAGAATTCTTTCCTTGGCTGTAGATTTAAATTCCAGATTTTATTTGCATTGGTTTTCTTTAGTATAAAGTATGATTAGCAAAATGTGTGATAAGAGAACTACAGAGAAATGTTTTTTGTCCAAGGTCATGGAACAGGCCGGTGAATTAAGGTAGAAGTAAAACCTTTTTCTTCTGACTTCTTATCCATTTAGTTTATAGCATTACCTCCTTCTTACTTTAAAAATGTTTCTATATTCTAATAGGAAAATGAAGTGTGAAATTATAGTGTGTATCTCCATTGCGTATTTCTTAAGTATGAAACAAGAAACTTTAATAGTGATAGAATGATTGTTTATTGTGGTAAGATACATATATATGTATGTATGTGTTTTTAAACTTGGCAATACAAATATTCAAAGCTTTAAATGCTATAAAAATAAATGCTTATTAGTTTTTGAAATGTATGGTTGCTTTCTTTGATACAGCTTTTTGCTCTATGTGATATTTCTTTTTTGTCTGTTTCACAAAATAAACCATTGTAATTTAGAAAAGTACAAGTCCAAATACTATAAATAAGTAAAGACATAATTATAAGTGGTGTAAGAAATTCTGTTCTAAAAGCTTGCTGTTGGTAGGAGCAATTCTAGGATAATCTGAACTACAGTGTGTTGACACACTGTGCAGAAAGAAGTTCTTGGATTTGCCTCCCATCCTACTGAAAAGATCAGGAGATTGGTAACATTTTCTTAAATCTGTGTGAAATTTCTGGTGGGAACCTGCAGTCTACAGATTTGTATCTTCTGGAAGAAGAAGGTTTCTTCTAGATCACTCTGCTTTGCTAAATATTTTTTAAGTAGCAGAAGAAATCTTGTAGTGAAGTTTGAGATTATTTTGTGGAGGCCTGCTCCTGCAGGTTATTTCATGTGGATCTGTGGAGCTCTGTGTTCTCAGAAGTCTATGTTTACCCAAATTGTATGGTAGGAGTCAAAATTGGCTACTTATTTACACTTTATAATTTACGAAGCTAATTGTATGTGTGAGAAACCCAGTTAAGCTCATTTAGAAAGAGGTAATGTTATCTGTACCTTTTACTATCTGTATCTTTTTTGTTTATTTTTTAATAAGTTGGATTTCTGATTGATGCATACTGTCTTTCTGAGAAACCTCATACAGCAAAAACTTAGTCCACATATAGTAATAAAAGACACCCTATGTGTTCTACGTAAGACTACCGTGCCTTACTTTAGGAAAAAGGCTGATGGGATATTAGAAATAGATTACCACAATCAAAAATAATTCCATTGTTTTGTACATTCATCATGTTTCTAATAATGGTTACCTTGCTAAAGATTATTTCATGAAAAACATGTCTAAATCTCTTTTTAGTGGAAAACATTGCATCCAGGTATCTGCTGTGTTAGGTGTGGCTTCATGGGATAGACTTTAGGTGTTTGAATGTGACGCATAAATTTGCATGTGGCTGTATTTTTTTCAATTAATTTTAGTAGAGAACTGGTGAAAGCTGTTGAACTTGTAGTATGTATTTCTTGTGCTAGGAGTAGGTCTAAGTTACGGGGCTTTCACTTCTTAGTGGTACAAGAACAAAACCAAGTTCTCATGGGATGTGTGGATGTTAGGCACAGAGAATTATTCCCCTGTTCTGTTTCTGAATCGTTTCTTGGAGTTTCTGTTTTTTTTCTTAATAGCTTCGCTCAGATGAGTTACAGAACACAGCACTTCAAGCCATAGAGGCAGATCCACAAGAACATACAATAAGCAGAGAAAAGAGAGGGATTGTCTCTTACATCTGCCCCGTGCCTGTTGAATGTGTTCAGATTGACCTGAAGCCTGTAAAGACCTTTCTGAGTTGTGGAAGTGTGTGCGCTCTGGGTACAGGAGCAAGAAGAGCTGCGTGGGTGTGGGTGTTGGCTTATGAAAAGCTGGGTATAGGGTTACAAAATTAACAGTTAACTATGGAATTGGAAGCTGACCCTTTTCCAACCACAAGTGCTAGTTGGAGTCCTGGTCATTTCAGCTGGACTGCGTCATAGTTTACATGGTTTGTCTTTGATCTTTCCTCATTACTAGAAAATATACACACAAGTATATATGAAATGTATACAGGGTTGCACTTAACGCCTGTCTGTCTGTCCACATGGGCAATTTTGTCCTTTGACTGGAATATGGAGTTTAAAATGCATTCTGCTAGAGAATATAAAGAATTTCTAGTCTCAAGTCTGTTGGTCCTTACAGTGTTGAAATAGATGTATGGTTCCACAGAGCCACAGGCTAATTGAGGCTGGCAGGGAGCTCTGGAGGTTGTCTAGTCTGCACCCCTGCTCAAAGCAGTGTCAGCTAGAACAGGTTGCTCAGGGCTGTGTCTAGTCAGGGTTTGAATATCTCCAAGGATGGACAGCCTCTCTGGACAGCCTGGTCCTGGTTTGATGAGTCCTATGCTTACCTGACTTGTTGGATTGTGCTGCGTCGTTATAGGTGATACAGAATTAAATTTATTTGGACTGCTTTAAGGATGACATTTGCTTTTTGTTTTTGTCTCCTACTGAAGTTTTATCTCAATTTAAAGCTGTTTCATGACAGAACTGGCTTTCCAAATGTTTTGGGTTCCCCCCCCCTTACCTCATTCTGCCGCCTTTTTTTGAGCAATAGGTATAATATCACAAGTGTAAAAGAAGAGGTGGATATTAAGACAGTAGGCAGCTGTTTAAATCTTTGTTACTGCCTGTTTCATTGCAATTACAATCCCTTCCTCTCAGAATTACATGGGTTGGTTTAAAATGCAGGTAAAGGACTACATCTGACTGTTTCTCTTTTTAACAAAAGCCATGTAACGAGTTGGCCATTTCAAATATTGAACTCAACTTCATTTCCGTTCTTTTCCAGTTGCTGCTGTAGTGTTGTTCTATACAGCTCAAAGCCCACATAATATACCTCTGACTGAAGTAATTGGGCCAATATGGCTAATGTTGCTACTTGGAACTGTGCATTGTCAGATTGTTTCAACACGAACTCCTAAGCCACCTCCCAGCACGGGGGGTAAAAGAAGAAGGTATTGTCTATGTTGAAGTACTTACCATTTAGGATTGTTAAACTATTCTAAAGAACGTGCATGAAAAACTGTAGGGGTTTACAGCCTCTGCTTGGCAAGAGATGAGAAATTGGTGTTCTGGTTTTATCTGAAACTTTAAAATGGGTGCTTAATTGGTGCTCTTTAACTTCTACACAATGACTAATTTAAGCATTGTTTTATTTGAATTTTAATGCATTGAATCTGATGTTTTGCCTCAAAACAGTTTGCATCTGAATAGTGGTAGAGTCACAGTATTTCTATTACTGCAAATTTAGTTTTAGAACTCTGTGCAATACTGACTAATAATCTTTGTGGGAAACATACATTAGAGATGCTATTGGAAGCGTAGAACTTAAGTCGTCCAGCACTTCACTGAGTATGGTTTGCTACAGTGAATTGTCCCGTTAAAATGGGAAAACCTGCAGTAGTGAATTTTGCAGGTCTAAGCCTCTGATGATGAGATGAAATGTGTTTTGGGTTTAAGTGTTATGATAATGAGTAAATGTTATGCTTAGTTTTATTAAATGGAGTTTATTAAATTGACATGATAAAGCTTTAGCAAAATGTTTTGAAACCTTGCTTGTTTTTGCATGCTTAAACTGCTGAACACGTTATAGAACTACTAGATTGCACTTATAAAGCTACCTTCCAATTTTAATCTCTTCTGATGAAGGAAATTAAGGAAAGCAGCACATTTGGAAGTACATAGGGAAGGAGATGGCTCTAGTACCACAGATAACACACAGGAGGGAACAGTGCAGAGCTACGGTACAAGCACCTCTTGCAGTATTGGCGCTGTCTTCAGAGATATCTGGCATGCTGCTTTCTTTTTATCAGGGTTTGTATTTATTCAAGGCTTCGTATGTGTTAGAGATGCACTATCCCTTTTCTAAGTAAACAATGATATAATGATTAAACTTTGGATGATCTGTTTTTTTGTTCTTAATAGTAAACTCATCTCAGTATTTGAACACGTACTAATGTGGTGTTTCTTGACTTTTGTAAATGCTGATGCAATAATTTTGAAAAGATATTGAATTAACTTTTAGTTAAATTATATTTTGATGTAGGAGTACTCTGTGGGCTGTCAGGAACGAACCAACTCAGCTTCTCAATTTTAATCCAATGAGAAAATTCGACTCTTTAATTTCACTTTATTACATTAGCTGCTTATTGCTCTGAGAGAATGCTTATTGAACTCTGTCACTGTCATCAAATCACACACTTTTTCTGAAGGAAAAGGCTTCAGGATTCACATAGGCACAGTGTTTAGTTTATAAATAAACATTGAAGATACATTTTGTAACGATTGGAAGAAACATCTAACCCTGTTACATTACAGAGCTGTTTTGCAAATGATTGATTTGCTAATGCAGTGCTCTGGGCAATTAAAAAGTTTTTTAAAAAAACATTCTGTAGCAGTCTCTGTTCAAGATATGCTATACACACAGCATTGTGAGTGCTATATATTAGCATTTATTAACAAGAGAAAATATGCTCATAAAATAGTATGAAATTGAGAAAAGGGATACTGCAAGTTATTACATTGATGTTTTGTTGTGCATGTTGCATCTTAAATATGGCAACACTAACATGTCTGTTGTACTTGTGATACATGCTCTTAACCGCTGGTAAAGCTTATCTTCTGTTATGTTACATTCTGGGAATATCTAGTTGAAACTGGAGAAATTTAAAAAATGCTTAAAAATATTGCAAGAGGAGAGTTCATTTGACTTTTTCCTTTGTAGATGAAGCTAGCTTTGACAAACTATGAGTCATAGTAATAGACACCACTGCTGTTCTTTGGGTCTATACGCATTACTTTCTGGTATGTTTGGAGTGCAATCTTGTAAACTTTTGAATGTTTTCCATTCATTGAAGATACTGATCTGCAATAAGAAGAGGAGTGTTGGAAGATTATTTTTTTTCCTTATCTTCCCTTCTATTGGGCTCAGAGTGTTTTCAGTTGAGAAGGGCTGTGTGGGACTTGCTCTAAGGATGTGTTTATACCATTTAATGAGAGGTATTGTGTATATATAGATGTTAAGCCTCACTGATGACTACTTAGTATATACAGTATCTTCAAATGATAAAGAGCACAGGGTGACTGAGAATGCTGTAAGTAGGTCTTAGTCATTTGTTACCTCTTCAGTTGCAGAGGCGGAGTTGTTTGTATGTCTGGAGCCATACAAACCATATCAGGAACTTGTCCAGCTGCAGAATAATCTTTTTTCCTAGGAGATCATGCAGATCAGTTTCTTCATGTAATATTTTTTCTGGTAATGCAAACAGTTTTATCAGTGCAGTGGGATGGTAAGTGTGGGGCTGGGAATGAGTAAGCAGGAGAGCAGCATGGAGTACATTGACTACTTGGTGGTGTTGCTGAAGAAAATCTTATGAAACCTCAGTGCAAGGAAGCTGTACAGTGACATCTGTCCTGTTTCTTAAGACATCTTTTGAAGCTCTTTAGATAAGCACATTAGAATGTCTCATTTGTGTTTATTTACAGCAGTTTTTCACATATATTAAGCTTTGAGATACCATTTTTCTGGAGTTTTAAATACAGGTCTTAAACACGTGCTTTCAAAATTAACCTCAGAAATTATGTTCTTTAGGGCAGGACTCTGTGTACCTAGACCATTTGCGTACACTTGGGTCACTGGTAATCTAGAACTGTGTACTTAATAAATATCCTTTTGAATGGCAGAACTCTGACTGATAAAATATAATTCTAAACTTTAATCCAGCACAGGGGCAATTTAGAAAATACTAACTATTAGTTTCACTGGAAAGGAGGGCAAGATCCAAATCAGTAATTTATTCATGTTGTACTGATTTTGGGACTTTGTTCCCTGTGTGTGTCTTTACTCCAATTATGGAAATCTTACAATTGTAACTTCTTTAAAAGTTTTGCGGTGTGAAGAGGGAGGAGAGGGGTTTTTTTTGACCAATCCCAATGAAAATACATGGGAATATAATACTTGATCATGAAAATCTACAGTCTTCCAGAAACCTGATTTAAATCTTCCTTAATATTTTCTCTAATGCATGAATAAGACTGCAAGTCATTCTTGACTTAGCTTTTGCATATGTTCAAGCTTTTCAAGACCTTGGGTTTATTCATGGTGGTGTCCTGTCTTGGTCTTAAATACTTTTTATTCTAGCATGAAATTTAAAAAGTTGATTAATGACATACATATATAAAAATTGTAGGAAACTATAAATTTCTATCAGCTATGGAAGTATTGTTCATGTTTGTTATTGTTGTTCTTTTAACACAGTATAGTGCATGAAAGCCTAACTTTAAGCCCAAATTTATGCTTTTCTGGCTTGAGGCTTACACTTAAATTCAGGGATTCTTGCAAAAAATAACTTTGGTTTCTACATTAGAAACACATGAAAGACTTCAGTCAAGTTACCTGTTTTTCAAAATGAGCCTTGGTTGGTATCAGACTAGTATTTTGTCTTACAGTTTTAGCGCTTAAACATTGCTTGAGTAGTGAATTTCTATCTGAACAAATTATACATACATACATATGTTCTTTTTTTTCTCCTATCTATTCCTACTGAACTGTGTGAGGCTACTTCTTCCTAGTAGCTTTCAAGTTTCACATGACATGTATAAAAACTTCTCAAATCAAACTTGGAAGAGTTGTCCTGTTACTCTACTCATACAGCTTAGTAACTTGAGGAGTAAGTCTTTCTGGCTGGATGTGTGTATGTATGTGATGAGAACTGCATTCCCTTCTGCGCTATTAAAAAGATGTTTTTAAGAAGTGCCAAAAGTGTATTTAATGCATTAAAAATTGGCTTCTCTGGGTTCCTGCTTATTCCAGATAATTTAATATTAGTGGTACTTCCTTAGTGCTCACAACTGAGCTTACTGAAACTTATTCTTTTACAATGAGTTGCCACTGAAAGGCTGATACTGGCTTTATTCCAGAAGTGGAACAGCAAATGTTTCCATTAAATAATAAGCTAAGCTTTCTCTATCTTCAGTTGTCTCATCTTCATTAACTTAGTTAAACAATGACATTATGGAACAGCCCAGAAATTAAGTTCTAACATGTTTACTGTTGATAGTTTGACCTTTTTGTCCAAAGCCTCAATAATGTTTTAGATCATCTTAATGGACCTAGAAAATTAAAACTTTGTGTGTGAGCTAGCACACTGGTAATCTGCAAACAGGAGGCTTACTAACTGCGTCTCCACCACAAAACACACACTAAAGCATCTTGCTCTTTACCTTTGTAAGCTTATAATAAAAATTAATCCATGCAAATATATAGTAACTACAGAAAGTGTTTCTGCTGGTTTTGTACTCATTTAGAAATAAAGTTGACTAAGAATTTTGGGAGTAGGTCGGGGAATAGTAGGCGAGTTCTATAGCTTCCCACAAGAGAAGTGGAGCAGCTGTTACATTGGTTTAAAAAAGATAAATAAATGCTGTTAGCTTATTTCCAGGAAGCGCTGAGGGAAGGTGGAATGAGATTAAAGATGGGAAAGGAGGATGAAACACCTTAGTAACTTAGTCTCTTCTCTTCATTATTTTGTCTGCATTGCAACAGATGAATTGTTCCTTTTTGGATTTTTCCATTTTATCCAGGTCTCCCTAGCCATTTTTTGTGTTCCACCTCCCCTGTATGTGTGGAATACCTTATCTTGGGAGGAATGTGAGGCGACTATCCCAATTCTTCTGATTTGTTTGATGTACATATTAAAGAGGAATTTAATCTTCTGCTGTGTAATTCAAGCTCTCACAGAATGCCTCACTCCTTAAAGAGAAAGGCAATGCATATTCCCTCATAAGAGTACAAGATCAATTGAACAGATTCTTGATAGTTTTATGACCTATGTCCAGTGTTCTACTTGTAATAAAAATCTGGAAACTTGATTTATAACACTTGGGTTTTTTTCCCCCACAAGCGTTCTGGGAATCTAACAAATAAAATCTAATAAATACAAGATATTAATTGCTTTTCTGATTTTTTTTCCATGTAATTTACTTTGAGAATACAGAAGCTTAAGTGAGGACTTAAAGTAGTCTCTATCAATAAGGTAGCAAACTGCTATTCCTTTTTATTTCTTCATCGACTGCACTTTCTAATTTGGAAGGGTAATTATCCAAACATTTGCTTTGAGAAAGCCTTTTTCTGACCTGAGATATTCTTGCTGCTACATCTGTTGACTAGATAAGCACCTTGATGTCTAGAGAATGTTTTGGAAGACTGTTCATCAATATTAGTAGTCTTAAGAATGATAATACTGAAACATAATTCATAAACTTATTTTGTGATTTGAAAACAAGTTTAATTAGTGTGTTTGTAAGATATATCAAAATATGTTGCCTGGGGTGTAACTGGATAATACGGAAAAGGGTAAATCACCTTCTGTTCAGTAGAGTTGTCAATAAGCAGAGTGTATTTAAAACAACAACAACAACAAAAAATATGTGTGTACAGAGTACTAAATAGCATGTTTGCAGCTTCAGGAAATGGCATACTTACTTTGAATTAACAACACTTAAAGAAACTTTTAGCACACCTCCTTTTTTTGTTAAGATAGAATAGGGAAGTTTCTCATTGATGTTTGAGGCTTGTGGTTCTTCTATTGCCAAAGTTGCTGTGAAGTTTTAGTTTTAAAACTTAGGTTTCCTTTTCTCTTCTTTCAGTAGCTAATAATATAATTTTCTTTCAGACCCTGACAGTTTCTTTTGTAACAATTTTAGGAAAGGATAATGGGTATTATTCAGAAGATGAAATAGTTACAAATATTGCATCAAATGTTAATATTATTAGTTTGCAGTCATCTTAGTAGTAAAACTAAAACATGAGTTGAGAGGGATAAGCAGGATTTAGACTGGGGAAAAAATTGAGAGAATCATTAATTTAATACATATATTTGTTTCAAATATAGATCAAAGAAAGCAAAAAACTCTATAGATAAATCCACTGAGACTGATAATGGCTACGTGTCCCTTGATGGGAAAAAGACAGGTAAAAGCAGTGAAGAATGTATGCAGGCCCATGAACGTCGATGTGAAGTGATTAAGCCAGAAGAGTCAGGGTGGAGCACCTCAACAGTGAGAGATGCCTTCAACAATCACAGTCATCACAAAGTAAGTGTGCTTCGTTGCTTTCAAAGCAGGATTATTAATTTGTCAAATGATATGTGAGGTGTATTTGTATGATGCTTTTGATGCATTCTTATCTACTTTATCCTTAAAAATATTTTAAAAATGAAATCAGGCTTAGGGTCCTGGGGCCAAAAATTATGTTAAGTATTCTTATATTATGTTAAGTTGTCTTATATTCCTAGCCTTTCCTTTTTCTTGTAGGATGATCATTACTGACATCTAAACATTCTTTGCCATTCTGTATATCAATGCATGCATTTGTGTGCTGTCTTTTATCTGTGGGTTTTTCCAGACCAGCTAAACTTTACAGGGTTCTATCTGGTGATCTCATAATAAATGAGAATATACAAGAAAGTTTCTGACAGCTGAATGATCCTTCGCTGCCCTTTTTCTTTCTGTTACTGTAAGGGCTACTTTTAACTTTAAAATCAGGGAAATGGAAAGTGGAATAAATTAGTGATTGGAGTATTCTACATGCAGTCTGTAGCACGTTATCGTTGGAAGGAGAGGTAAATGTTAACTTTGTACTGTATATGTTCATAATTCAATGTTATAGTGTCTGCCATCACAATTTTGGTGGGGTTTTTTTGTGTGGGTGTTTTGGGGGGGGTGTCGGGCAGGGTTTCAAATCTTCTGGATATATTGCTTCTAAGCCTTTCTTCGTAGATTTGGTTTAGACAAAATCACATTTAAAACAAGAATGTCAGAATTGTTCTTTACTGTAATATGAACTAGCCCTTCATCTGAGAAATGCTTATTTTGATATTAAAATTTCTGTTTTATAATTCCTGCTGCACCACTTAATACTGACAATTGGAAATGCATTAATATCTGATTTAACTGAGCATACCTAATAATGTTGCAGAAAGAAATTTTATTTCAGTAGGCGAGAACAAGACCTAGTATGTATGAGTGTATGTCTTACTAATACTATATTTCTTACACTAGGATACTCACAGGACTGTGACAAATTTATCAGATGAAGTTTCTAGTGAGGAAGGGCCTGAAACTGGATATTCTATACGTCGCAATGTAGAACGCACTTCTAGTGATTGTACACTTCGAAACAGGAAATCTCACCATTATAAGAAACACTATCCTCTAGAGGTATGTTCTTTTCCATTGCTTCTTTTCTGTAAGTTGTTAAAACTTCTTGGTTTCTTATTGAATAGATATATTTTCCTCAAACCTTTTTCTCCTATATTGGATTTTAGGATTCTGTTAATTGGAAGTCATGCTGGTGGGGGACAGGGATTTTTTTTTTTTTTTTTTTTCATGACTGTTTTGAAATTTAGAGGTTTTTATTTGGTTGGTTTGAGCTGCATCCTATTTTTCAATTTGTTATAAGGAGCCTAAAATATATTCTGTAGATCTTGCATCAGGTTATGGCCAACTCTGTTGCTGTCTTTTGACACCAGTTATCTCCTCTGGAAACTTGATTTGTTACAGAAATAGTAGTAATGGGCAACATGCAAATTTTCATCATGCTAATGCTGCTGTTCGTTTCCTTTTGGTTAGTATTTTGGATTCACTAGCCTTCTTGTGGAGAAGTCTCATTGACTCTACCTCTGAGTTGTCATTCCCTCATGTTTATTGAGACAATCCTTTAAAATATTGTCATGAAATCTCAACAAAATTGTTAATGCATAAAAATACTAGAATTTTAAGAGACTTGATGACATCATAGCTTAGAAGAGGGGAATTCATAGATTCCATATTAACAGAGTCCTTAATCGCAAGGACTCAGACATTGAAAGAGAAAGGGATATGTTATCTTGTTTTTATTTATTTATAATTTTGAAGAAATTATGCTCTCTTTTGCTAATGGTGTTTAACTTAACAGATGTATGGAATGTTATTTTTTTTTGAAGGCTTTATTGCCATTTTTTCAGTGGGACTATGAGAAAAGAGTGTAAAGAGTAATTTCAGCTCTGATAAAAGTCCACTTAGATGGGTTTAATAGGCAGAGCCTCATGAGTAAACTTTCTACTTGATATGAGAAACATCTCCTTAGAAGGGTTCAGATACTGCTTTCTCTGATAACAATTGCAAAGCCTTGAAGTCGATGCTTTGCGTAAAAACATTATTAGATAATCTTCTCTTCTAGTCTTTCATTTATTTCTTACAGACTTTGTTTAAAAAGATCCAGAAGGCTAATTGATTTGCGTGTTTATTGCCTTATGCATGTTTGGTTCAGGATAACTGAATAGGTCAATACTTGGAACTGTTTGTTTTATATTACAGAAGATGTCTCTTGACTGTGTACTTGTGCAGCTGGTAATGCTTGACAAGAGGAAGCAGGAGGACATGATCGCAGTCAATTTTTTTTCAGCTTAAATATATTTTCTCCTGCATAGAGTGCTTCAGAGCTTGCGAAGACTGTGTAGATACCTTCAGAAAGTGAAGAGACTACATTTGCTCTGTGTGTAGCTTTGGCAGTAATATTTTACACTTGTTCCCCATTTGCTTATCTGACTGATGCTGTGAAAGAGGAAGCCTTTCTTTGTTCTTACCAACTCGCCTCCCCCACACGATTACAAAGGAAATGAAACAATAGTTTTCAAATCTGTGAAAGCTTTCTTTGTTTTAAAAAAAAAAAAAAATTAGTGAAGTCAGTGGATATACTCTCAACTTTTGTCCTACATTTGCTTTTATCTTCATGTTTACTTGTCAACTTAATTGTTGTTTGAACAAGCTTTTTTAATGTTCTTATTTTATTAACTTCAGGACTCAATGGTACCCAGTAGTGACTGCCTTCTATAAATTATATATGTATATATATTTTTTTTTTAAGAAAAAAATAGTTCAGACTCCTTCTGCATGGATGTTATCCCTCATTTTGTAAAAGAAAGGGAAAGAGTTCAGACCAAATTTTTTCTACGTATTTCTTTACAAAATTGCTTACGTAAAATACATGAAGCATGTTTTGCAGGAAGAACGAAGAACATTTCTTCAGATAGTAATGTGTTACAAATCATATTAAATTAGTAGGTCTGCTGAAACATTGATTATTTTTTTCAGTGTAAAAAATTGTTTATATTCTCAAACTAGTAGAAAGAAATAAATTTTGTGTTAAGAGGGAACGGAAATTGCCAGAGGACAGCGATGAGTAGGATGGTACTGCTTTTAAGATTACTTACCTGTCTTGCAGGAAATGGATTCTGTTTACCGTAGAAAGTAGTTTAAAGCTCTGCATTCTTGTTCTGAAGACAACATTAGATTGTTTTGTATATATGCATGGGGAGATTTGAATGTCCCGAACTTAATATTTTGATTTTTTTATCTAAGATATAGGTAAAAATTGAACATAAGGCATGCTTGTTTCTCAAGTACAGTTTTTTTTAAAATAATTAAAATTTTATGTATGACTATGTAGATTACACATATACCCATCATTAGCTATGTATACTCTTGCTTATTTTTCCTCTATACACCTGATGCATAACTGTTCAAACAAGCTCACTCTGTCTTTGAGAAGATATGTTAGAGTAACAATGGGGGTATGTGATTTGTAGGGGACTTTGAGAGTCAATTCCTCTATTATTACAGGCTCTTACATTTAGAAATGTACTTCTGGAACATATCAAGCCTGCTTCTAAAACTAGTTAAACTGTGCCCACACTGCTTGCTTGAAACGCTATTTGAGTGCCTCAGGTCTTGGTTGACCAGAAATATCTGTCCCTTCTTCCTCCAGGGCTTTGCCCTTTCTAGAGAAAGAATTCCTTACTGTATGGGGAAGTTAATAAGTTGCTAAAGTACTTCAGCTCAAACAACTAGAGGCAGAAGATCAAAATGTCAAATTAAATTAAAATACTTTGTGAATGATGCTTTTCTCACTCTCTAGCATTTCTCTGTTACAATTTCAGTCCAATGTGTATGGCTTTAAGCCTCGCTTGTCTTTCACATTTTCACTAAAATAATGAAGCTGTAAAGTGTTTTAAAAGAGGCTTAATTTATAGCTTATAAAATCAGAAATTTGAGACATAGTTGGAGTCTGTGGCTTGATAATTGCTGTTAAAGTCTAAATTAATGAGTTCTAAAAATCTGTAAATTAATTATATCCTTTTAATAGTTAATATGATTTGATTCTTCATTATGTCACCCCCTCCCCAACAAAGCAGGGACCACGGACTGTTGCTTGTTTGTACAGCATCTAAAAATGTGCAACCTCTTAGACAGTCCTTCAATAAATGTGTAATTCTTTCTGATAGGAAAGGTGATGGATTGGAACATAAAAAACAGATAAATGTGGATTCACTAATTTGAACTTTGACTGTTCTGTCAGGTAACAGTGTAGAATAAAAAAGCTGCATTAATTCCAATGCATATTTTAATTTCAGGATACACCTAAATCGGGTACTAGCTGCAGTTCTCGGTGTTCAAGCTCCAGACAAGATTCTGAGAGTGCAAGGCCAGAATCGGAAACCGAAGATGTGCTGTGGGAGGACCTCTTACACTGTGCAGAGTGCCACTCTTCCTGTAGCAGTGAGACAGATGTAGAAAGCCCTCAAGTGAATCCGTGTGTGAAGAAAGAATACAGAGACGACCCATTTCATCAGGTTGGTATCCACCAATTTTAATTTTTTTACACTACACACAAGTTCAGTGTTATCAGCTTTATCTTATGTCAGGAGGCCTGGGAGAAAGAACTCTATATTAAATGGAAGTAACAAAGCCAGAGTGATCCGATAGACTTAAAACAAGGATAATTTGATTTCTGCTACTCGGTCATTAATTTGTCAAATGAAGAGGATATGACAATATACTGAAGTAGCCTACAGAATATTTGAGTGTTTGAATCTTGGCTCTAGTTCAGAACAAGTACTGATTGATTTAAGTTTCCTCTGTGGTAGATGGTTTGGGGGGAGGGGTGTATGTGTTGTTTTGTGGGTTGTTTTTGTTTGGTTGTTTTTTTCCTCTAGTGGAATTACTTTTTTTGTGACCACATATCCGGCATCTTTCTGTTTGCTTATATATAAATGTATATATGAAAAAGCAAACAAAGATAACATACATAGTATCTAATATTTTCGGTATGTATATGTAATGTATATATATGATGTTACATATGTCTTACATGTCTAAATTCTATTTAGATATAATATTTCTAGTTTTACCTTAAAGCTAATAATTTCATTTCCCGTCTTTAATGCTATTCTGTAGCAACATATAGGCAGTCATTTCTGAAAATTTTAGGGTTTGTTGGACAACACTTCAGTTGCAGCCTGCCTTGGGTTAATGTTGGACAGAATCCATTTTTAATACTTGGTCATTAACAATCAAGCATTAGTCTTCATTTGATAAAATCCATTCAGATGTCACAGTGCCAGTTATATTTGTAATACAAGTCTTATCTTTAAATTGCATTGCTAATTTGAACCACTTAAGTAAAGAGATGGAGAGAATGTGAAACATTCTGCTGGGTAAACATGTCATATGTGTTGGTAGTGCATCATCAGTACTAAGGAATGCCATGCAAGAGGTGGTGTTAATGCTAGCTAAGGAAAAGAATTTCACGTGACAGGCTTTTCACTCATAGCCAGAATTGAAAATTATGTATTTGTTGATTTTTAACCCCCTGCCCCCCCTCCAAACCCCAAAAGAGATAGCAATTTGTATTTCATTCAGTCTTTGCTTTTTTTGTTTATTTGTAGTTGTTCTTGCTTACATTTCATATAAATACTAAACTGGAAGCCTTACAATAGGGAGTTGAATTGCAGTGTATGGATTGACTTTGTTTTTCTGCAGTTGAGTGTTTTTCTGTTTGATTGTAGATTGTGGATTTTTGAGTTTCAGCTTCTGGTGTTGATGCTCCCTCTAGAGGGAGACCTTGGAAATCTGTGATTAAAGAAGTCTTGCAACTAATATTTGCCTTGTTTTAATAATATAAACCAAACTTTTTCATCCAGTGGAAAAAAAAAAAAAGGGGAGATGATTGAGTACTTAGCAGAATACAGAGATTTCAGATAAATACTGATAAAGCAATTTATAAAATAAAAAGCTTTACTTTTAATCAATAATAAATTAAATTTAAAAAATAATATCATGCCTCTCCCCCTGCCCTCCCTCCAGCACCACCACTTCCAGTAGTTTGATGCACATAGTGCTAGGTAGGTGACCAGGCAGAGTTGAGAGCAATTTTAATCACCCAAATGGGAGAGGAGTGATACAGGGCTGAGGGAGGTCAAGAAATGGCCACAGCAGAACTTGTTGCCTCAATATTTTTCCAGATTCTTCAGTTCTCACTTGGCTCTCTGTTTAGCATAAAGGTTCCTCAGCCATAAGTGCATTCAGTATGTTAGGCTGGGATTGCTTGGCTCTTGGAGTGGCATGTATTGATTAGAATTCTACCACTTTCTCTGAGTCTTGCCAGATACAGTTAGCCTAGGGGGGCCTTTATCCATAACAAGGATTGTAAGTACACAATTATCATTAAAAGCAAATAAAAAAAATTGTTGGCCTTAGGCTCAACCTGAGAAAAGTACTTTTCAGAATGTTAGGGGAAAAAACAATAATCAGAGAAATAAAATATTCCATTAAACATGTGGCAAAATTAAAGATGGCTTACAAATAGACCTTTGTTTTCATACCTCTGTCTTCTTTGACATGTTTGAGCAAAATAGAAGCCAATTAATCCTCAACCACAATAACTCAACACTATTAGAAAATGAAGTATGGGGAAGGAGAGATCTCTGTATTCACAGCTATTTCTTGGAAAAGAAGTGGGTGATATTGAGGAATGTGGTTAACATACAGTAACATATAGTAGAAGTAAATGCTATATAACAATATTTGTGTCAATCTAAAGTGGTTTTTTTGCCAGCATATTGCTGACAAAGGCATAGTGACACAACAATAGATTTTTATCTCTGATGGAATATATTCTTTGCCTTCCCCAGAGTCATTTACCTTGGATCCACAGTTTGAATCCAGGACTAGAAAAAATAAGTGCAATTGTATGGGAGGGTAATGACTGCAAGAAAGCAGATATGTCTGTGCTTGAAATCAGTGGTATGATAATGAACAGAGTGAGTATTCTTTTTAC
>JANHGO010004790.1:0-24236 GCA_024606505.1 Aquila spilogaster
ATTTTTAAGAAGGGTAAAAAGGATGACCCTGGGAACTACTGACCTGTCAGTCTCACCTCTGTGCTGGGAAAGGTCATAGAGAAGATCCTCCTGGAAGTTATGCTAAGGCACATGGAAGGCAGGAAGGTCATACGGGAGAACCAGCGTGACTTCACCAAGGGAAAATTCTGTTTGATCCATTTAGTGGCCTTTTATGATGATGTCACTGCATCAATGGACAAGGGAAGAGCCACTGATCTATCTGGACTTCAGTAAGGACCTTGACATGGTACCCCACAGCATCCTTCTCTCCAAATTGGAAATAGATGGATTTGATGGGTGGACTGTTCAATGGACAAAGAACTGGCTCCAAGATCCTAGAATCCTAAAATCCTAGAATCATAGAATCACAGAATTACAGAATCTTAGAATGGTTTGGGTTGGAAGGGACATCCAAGATAATCTAGTTTCAACCCCCTTGCAACAGGCAGGGGCACCTCCTTCTAGACCAGGATGCTCAGAGTCCCATCCAGCCTGGCCTTGATTGTAATGTCCCTCTGCCAGCTTTGAGTTACCCTGGTTCATGTTCAGTAGTATTTTGAAAACTGAAAGGATGAAGGCATTCTTATACAAATATTACAGAGTAAGTCCCCCAAAAAGGGAAGTTTTATGGAGCTTATGCTGTTTAAATTATGAAGTGCACTGAGTCCATTACTGCAAGTCTGCTTACTATCAAATCTGACAAATTTTCTTTACAAGAAGTTTGATATAAACACCCCATACAATATGGGATGCTCTTAATTTAACAAGCATCCCCTTTGCAACCTCTTAAGAGCCGTACGTGAAAGATATGGACCCCAGCCACACAGCACATAATCCCAGCAACCCAAAACTCAGTAACTTTGTGGATATAGTCATTGCTTTGCTTAATCATGGAGACAGCCAAACTGTCATTGTGACCATTAGGAGCTTTCTGACAAACAAACCTGAAAATGCGGCACTATGCTTGCAGGTATTTTGTATGGCATTACACAAACACAATAGTTTTAAATCACTGTTTTCTAGATATGGGCTGTATACTCAAAATTATCTGCCACTGTTTTCAGACTACAGCACCCTGAGCTGCTCCATGCAGCATGATGAAGGAAACGTTGGGAAGAGCTTGACATAGGCATGTGCTTGAGCAAGAACAATCAAAACAGTAGGCAATACAGAATAACAACTAAGTACATTCAGCGGTAGCAGTGGCTATAAAAAGCAACAAGTGAGGATTTATCATGCATTCAAATACTGAAGAACAATCTATTTCCCTCTGAGACTTGCCAAGGAAACACATATATTGGGTTAAGTAGGAAATGGTCTTCACACCAGGCAGTAATGAGAGGTCTTTGCTAAAAACCATGTTCAGAAATAGAAAGATGCAAATGCTAAGGCTCTTCTGAGCATGGAATTTAGTGCTACTAAAACTGATAGTTCCTGTCCAGAAGACTAGTAAACAGAGGAGCTACAAACAATTTTTTAACATGAATTCTTAACCTTGAGGTGAATATGTTAACTTTAAAATGAAGCTTCTTCTATTCCAGACAAGTCTAGATACTTTATTTATTTGCATTGTTTATTAGAAAGCAGTTAGGTTTGAAAAACTTAATAATAATGTATGTGTGGCAATAAGGCACTTAATAACGAAATAATTAAAATTGCTCAGGTTTCGTCTTTGGCAATTGAGATGTGTTTTTACAGTGTATAATACTGTGCAAACACTAGAGTATTACACAGTCCAAAATATGTTACCACTGAAGTACCTGGGTTTTTTGGTTGGTTGCCTGCTTGGTTGGTTGGTTGTTTTACTGTGGTTACTTTATTAATAGATCCATACCATGGACAACATATGACCCTTTCAAGATCATAGCTGGAGGCAGTTGCACTGACTAATAGAATTAGTTTTGAGTGTTGTTATTGATTTCTCTTCCAGAAAACAAAAGATGGCACTCTAGAGAATCCTGATATAACTCAAAATAAATCAACTTGTTTATAGATTTTTATCACATTTCTTCTACTTTTTGAGGAATTCAGATAAGCAAAAGATGAACAAAATCAAACTCTGATTAAGTGCTTTGAGCTCCAGTGCATATATTTGTACCCAGTTGTTAAAAATACTAAAAAAATTATCTGTATTTTTAGAAGCACCTGTATATTAAAAAAAAAAAAAAAGAAAGAAAAAAAGAAAAAAAGAAAAAAAAGGAATCCCTATTTTGTCTTATTTCCTGATCCATAAAAAGACAGTTCTAGGTCATTTTAACCAACATTTGTATATATAGGGCCAGTAATTACAGAAAGTTGAAGGACATCCAGAAACTCATAAGAAAGCCTCTGCCTCTTCTGGTAAAGCAGAAATGAGCTCCAACAAACAAATATTTACTCAGATCTGTGAGCTGTGAGTCACAAATGCAGTTACAAATTCAGGTTACAGTTTAGTCTCTAAGCCAGTGACACACATCAGCCCATGTTTACCAACTACAGGAGTCTGCTTCATGGTTCTTTTGCTTTGCTCCAACAGTAGAAGCTCTGTGACTTGATTCTGTATTTCTTTTTGATAGAGATATAGGAAATGTTTATGTAGACATTTTTGACAATATACATTTAAGAATATAGTTAATTATTCTAATATTCAATACGAGTAAAACCAGCAAGAACTGGCCTGCTATTTTTGTGCCTGGTCTGAATTAGACATAGTCTTGTACTCATGGACTGATCCAACACCTTCTGGAGTCAGTGGAAGCATTGTGCTCTTTTTCCACAGATGATCTCAAATTACTTTATTTTTTATGTTTATTGAAAAAATAGTAACTTTCTATACTATTCATCACCAAATTTGAGACAATTAATGTACATAAAAACAAAAAAATTCTTAAAATATATAAAAAGATAGCATTTATTTAAAAGTGTCTTTTCCAAGCCAATTGTTGTGCACAATCTTCAAAAGATTAGTAATTTAGAATATTCACATGGTCCAGAAGACAAGACTCTGTTCACAGGGTATAATTTTTGGTGACGTGCTATGAGAGTTGCTGTCTGCAGGGAGTAATGATCTGTGACCACAGACATACTGACCCCAGCATCATCAGCCAACCACAAACACAGCACTGGGATTTAAATGTGGCTTCCAAAACCACAAACCTCCACCCACTGACTTAAAACAGCAACTCTACTAGATCAGCTAATAGAACTGGTGAACAAACACGGGAGGAGGTGCATCATGTTTTTATTGCAGCACACTTGTACTTCACTGATCACATCATTAGCAGGTACCAGAAGGTTAAGCAAAATAAAAACAGAGGCCATACAGAAGGAGGTCTATATTTGTCAGCAGCCTTGGAACACGAATGGCTCCTTTTTAAACAGATCAGCCTTCTCCTTGGCTAGTGTACCCTTTGGAGGCTCTTCTCAGTCCTGCCTAATTCACAATGATTCAGTATTTTCTACCTTCATAACTAGAGGTGGATACTGTGATAGGGTCAAATAAATAAGAAAGTAATTAACTTACTGGAGAAAATTAAAGATTCAGAAGGCAAAGCAAAGTTGCTAAAATTATGACTTTCATCTGAGAAAAAAAAAAAGAAGAAAAAGGAAAGAAGGTACAATTTACATAAATCAAGGAATGTCACTCAACATCATCCATTCCAATGAATTTCTGCCTTCCAAGTTTCCATCAAAGCATATTAAAACTGGACAAAACAAAATACTTCATCTGGTCAATCTTTATCAGGAGAGATTCTTTGTCACATTTATCTATTCACTTGTGATATTATTATAATAAAATATGTATAAGTCTTCAACATAGTGGTTAAGAATGAAATCAGGAGGAAGATGCAAAAAAAGTGATCTTCAGTGAAAACTGAAAAATTGAGAGGCTCACGCTAGCTAAATGGAGATTTGCAAGCTGGCCTTCAAGTGCTTCAGAACTTCATCTGATGAAACCAATATAGGATTTAGGATTCTCTCTGTTGTAATCCTTTCTATCCATGGGTAACACATTTTTTAAAGTCAGGTGATATCACCATTTGCAGAAAAGCAATAGCTGAAAATTACTGGATTAAAAAGAAAACGTAAATTAATTACATATATTATTAATAATAGTTAAATATAGAATGATTATATACATAATTATAAAATTAGCAAACAAAAGCCAGATGTTTACTGGGTATAAAATATTACAATTCTGTTGATTCTGTCATTCTGGATCAGGAGGAAATACATTAAAAATAATAAGAACAGATCTATTTGTTTCCTTCTCCTGTCTCTGTCTTTCGACCGCCTTTTCAGTTGTTATATGATCATTATACCTACAAGGATTACTTAGGTATCTAAATTCCAGTAAAACTTTGTTTCTAGCCAACGCTAGTAGTCACAAAAACACCATCTAACACTATCAAAACTGAGACTTTCAGAGCCTATATTTCCTTTACTAACATTGCTATGGCACCAAAGCCTTCTTACTAGCTATGTACGTATCTGTCTGTAATCTGACAGCAGTGAACTGCAGAGTTCCTTTCCCATCACTCAGCTCCTTCAGGGCTCATGAAATGTGCATTCCTCCACTTTCCTCAGTTTGATTTGGTAGATGATCATGCCTATCAACACCTCCCCACAGTACCCTCTTCCCACACACATTCTCGAGCTAGCTGAAAGAGAAATTCCTGTTTTACTCAGTAAGCCAGTGATTAAAGCTCTGAGAGCTTTCAATATTTTTGATCCATCCTTCACCAGTTTTTTCCCACTACCAGAAGACAGTATAAACAGCCAGGCTGTGCTATATTCAAGGACAGTCTCTGTGTCATTTGTCTTGTAGTTCACAGTGAATAACTAATTTTGTATTGAAGCAGAAAATTTGTGAAGGAATGAGAGTGATTGTCCACGAATTAAGGGACTCCTTGGAAAGGGTAGACAGTGACATGCAAACTGTCTGTAAATTGGAGTAGTTTGACTGGATAAAGCCTTGCACTGTCATAGCATCCTTGTAGCATCCTAGAGCTGTGGTTTTAAGCTGCCTTCAGGCAGAGTAGACTTTGAACCTAGCTGTCACACTAAGAACAAAGACACTGAGAAGTCACATAGATATCTATTGCTAAAACTGTATCTTGATCTCGTGTTTTGGAAAGGACTGATCCTCATTACGGGTTTTGAAAAAAATACTTGGAAATCTAATGCTTCTCTTTTGAACACTTCTTCCTGACAAATAGAAAACTTCATTCTTAGATACTCAGCTCTTTTCTTTTATTTTGGAGAAAACCAAAGCACATCTCATAATGATCTGCTACGGAACCCCAAAGGATAAAGATAGCGTTCTGCCTTGGGCTCTCCCTAGTGTATCCTGTTCACCTGCGAGGATCTTGAGAAGTTCCTTCTGAGAACCAAATGTCAGAAGCTCGCAGTCTGATCACAGCGGCTATGTCTAGTTTCCTAAGCACAATCTATATTTTTGTTAAAGTCAGTTTCTTTACACTTAAGAGAGGCAGTGTTGTTTCATTGATATAGCTAGGACTTCTCATTGCTTGTTTTCTTTCACTTACAGATAAACAGATAATTAAAAGTATAAATTAATGTGACAATCTGTTGAATGCAGTTCATTATGCAAAAACCAGTCACTTGGGTCTCTCACCTCTGCTCCTATTCATCACTGTCCTCATATTTTTCATAAACTTGAATGATAGGTTACTTGGGCAGCTTCAAAATCTCTATTTGTACATGGTCTTACCAGCACAATCCTGGTGTTGGTTAGGTCCCTGACAATTCCTTTAGTCCTACTGTTTCAGTATTAAAATAAGTGATTCAGCTCCTCTGCTCTCCTTAATAATCCAGAGTGGGGACAGCATTTTAGCAGTGATTTTCTCTGATTATTCATTCAGATTGAATATCAACCATAGAAGTCTTGAGAGTTTATAATTTTGCCTCCAGTTTATATTTAGCAGCCAAGTTATTTATTCCAGTAATAATATTTATTTTTTTCTGGCTTATGAAGTTAAAAAAAGCCTAGTTTTGCTGATTTATACCTTTATAAAAATAGTTAATATGTTCATTTCTTTTGGATTTTATTTTGAATAAGTCTCTAAATCATCAACTGAAAAATAAGTAGTAATATTTTGTAAATATAGGGTAATATATATGTGTGCTTATACTGTAATAAAATAGTCCCCTAAAATATTGGTCTCAGGAGCAAAAGCAGAATTATTTTTGAGAAGCAATGTAAAAGTTTTTGTAGTGAAACAGTTTGGGTCATGCTTTGTTTCTTGTTTAGCAGGGGAAATAACAGAACAAAAAAACATTCCTTTGGAAGGTTTGAATGATACCTGTGAGGAATTTCCTATCAAACACATGCAGTATTGTACAACAAGAAGACAGGAATATAAACCTTAGATAAAATGTGTTTGACAATCAAGAATAGCCATTGTCTCTTCCCAAGAGGCAATTAATTGCATTAAATGCTGCTTTCCTGCCTGTTAAACTATAATAACATGGCTACAGTTCATCACTAAGGTCTGTATAATGAGGTGCAGCTAGCTCAACGCCATGGGAAGTTTGATTCCACTGATGGTTTCCTGTCTCTATGTGAAGGACAGAGGTTTTTTCAGTTGATTGGAGGGGTGTTTTGGATGTTTGTTTTTTTAAAGAAAGAAAAAAACAGTTACAGATTAATAGCGGGATCTCAAACAGAGGTACTGGAATATTATTAAAAGAGACTGTCTTCTATTCAACACTACAAATGGAGTCACAGTGGAATTGCTGGGTCATTTCCAACTCTTGACTGCCTTCAGTTCTCTCCAGACTTTTGGTGAGGGGACTTGGTAACTGCCAAGGAGTTAATGATCTTAAAGACATGGGGAGGAGCCAGCAAAAAAAGAAAAAAAAAAAAAAAAAGAAGGAAATGTTCAATTATCACCCATTTAGCTTTTATCATAATGCTTACATATAATTATATTGCCTGGTGTTAGAGGTATATGTCTCATTAACAGTACTATATATGTGTATGTTTTGGCAAGGTGGACTGAATCTTAGAATTTTTCATGATGACAACTTTGCTGTTGTAAAACTGTTAACTTCACCCTACATTCTTGTGATTGCACTTCATTCCAATATTTTCATACTTTTTTTTTCCTATGAATAACTCTGTTGGAAATACAGGACTGTTTTGAAACCAACTGTTATTTTCCTTTGAAAATAAACATCTTTTTGCATTTCTCTGTAGGGGACTTGCTTTGAGCTTGCTCATGGCTTTTAAGCTATTCCTTCACAGCAGCTCAGGTCCAAACTTTCCCTGTGCCTGCAGCTAATCCATAGAAAAAGAAAAAAAAGGTGTCTCTTTGGAGACTACACCAAAAACATGGAGATTTGGACCCCTACTGTAGCTTTGTAGCTGTATGGTGCAGCATATTTTCCCTATAAATCTGGAATACTTAGATGTAGCAACCTTTTAATAGACCTAATCCAATGCTTAAGTGCCCCTATCATGTTCTTACTGTGACTTCCCACTTCTGTGTCTTGTGAAGGGCTTAATTAAGCCACCCAATTCATGAGCAACTATAAGATCACATCTCCTAGGGAAAGTTTAGCACAGAACACTGATGCCCCAGATAGAAATATCCTTACTTTTATTTTGTTTCAGTGATCCCATGAACAAAACATCTGTTGTAATGTGTATGGTAAAGAATCCATTTAGCCCTCTTTCTAAAGTAAATTTGTACCCTGAAAAAGTAGTTTTGTTCCTGGAAGCTTTAAGAAGTTCCTCTCCCTTCTCTACCTCAATATTTTCTAATGAAGACTTTAGACTGATTCTCACCTACTGTTAACTTCTTCATAATTCTCAAGATCTCTCTCAACAGACTGAAACAAAGTCCTTAAGTTCATCTGTGCAGGAAGTTAAAAACACTAGAGTGCCTATCCTTATATATCTATGTGTCCTTTTGTTCAGCTGTTTGTAGGGGTCTCTCAGAAAGTAAGAGGAGGAGATACACAGTCTAAGAACCTTCAGTATTCCAGAAGAAATTTCAAAAATCTGTGAAAATTAAATGTTACAGTCCCCATTACTTACTCGCTGCTCAATTTCCTTCTATGCTGCAGAAACAATGTGGATCCATGGCTGAGCTCCTTCAAGAAGGCTACATCATACTCTTTGAGAAGACCATGATTTTGCCTTCCATAACAGATGGTCCTCAGCAGGTGTTAGCTAACTTGGTAACTAGTGGTGTTATAGCTGTAGGATAAACAGAGGAAGCTACAGTTCCCACATGCTAACAGGTTGCATATGTCCTCTTTTCTGAAAGGTAGACATGAATCGGTTGAATGGTGTAGGCAAAAAAGATACTGTCTATAGCAAGTCACCAACATTGGTAAGACAGTAAGACAGTTGTTCCTGCCAACCTTAATCCTAGCAAAAACAGTATTATAGAATTAGAAACTGTAAAATGTACACTTCTCTTTACTTAAGATCTTGAAAAAAGCAATTTACATTTTAAGGATTACAAATTGTAGTTTTTACACTTGTAAAATATAGAGGATACTTTTGTATTATTGGACGTTGATCTACAGAAATGAAATTCTGATATATTGCAGCATCCAATGAAATGAAAACATTTTAGAAAAACAAGAAAAATGTTTTGAAAATTAATTAACTTTGAATAAATCAAAATCAAAATGTGGGTTTTTTTCTTGCTTCTGACTATATATTATATATATATTTTTATTACAGAATAACATCATATGAAAAACCTTATGCTTAAATTCCCCAAATACTTGTGTTTTCTTAAAGGAAGAAAAAAAATTAAGATGCTGCAATCGCATTTATTCTCATCAATATCAAATTTATGGATAAGGATGCAGTTTGTTTAGCTCTAACTTTTTCAGTTCTAGCTTTTGAACTCTTTGAGCTCACTGCATCTGTCAGAAGAATCACCTGGGCTCCCACTGAGGGCCATCAGGCAAACTGTTGTTATAAAACGCTGATAGGAAAGCGCAAGCTGGAGACCTAAGGTTCCTATCACAGCTCTTTAGTATTCTGCCATATTAATACAATTCCTACGTTTTATTTGGTAGGCATTTTTCTTATAGGCATTCCACTTACAGGTTTTTTACAAACTGTTCTTTTATAGGATTTTGTAATATCTGATTATAAGATATATTAATAAATAATGAGAGGAAACATACACTGGTGAAAATTGTAGATTACACAATTTGAATGACAAAACTGGAAGAAATACAATCATTATCACTCCAGGAGCAGCATAAAATGAGCTACGTTGCACAGCCCCAGCACTTCATGCTGTTAGTCCAACACAAATATTGCACAATTAAACAGCAATAAAAACATATATATTTTGGCTAATACAGCTTCTGAAAAAAAGATTCTTATATTGTCTGACTTGCTGTGATGACAGCTGCAGTGCTGTATCTTATGAATTTACACATAGTTTTCTAGAACACATTGTTTAAAGGAAGAATAGTGGGTGGTGAAATTATCTTTGGTGAGTCATGTTGGTTTTCACGTGATCTTCAAGATATTTTCTTACTTGCACCTCACTAAGGAGATAGAGAACAAGAAGGCTTATTATATAGTGAAACCAGAGTTCAGACCCTTTGTAGATTTTTTTCTTCTCATTTCAACATTTCCAACTCATGTGAATGTGGTATGCTCCCTCTGCTGAAAGCTCCTACAGTTGGACTGATGTTAGTATGAGAGCATGAGACCACAGACAGAACACACAGTCAGCAGAAACCTTCCAAATCTAAGCCATTTAATGAAGAAGTCATTTGTTTAGAAGCAGCATATGTAGAAAATAAGATGTTATCCTGAGCTACACAGACTTTACATTTGTTTCAAACATGTTCATTTGAAATGTGATGGTTCTCTTTCTCATCACTATAGCTCCCCAAAACATTTGAATCTTGTGTTTGTATTAACTGACTGGATTCGGATTACAGTGCTTTATAGGGACAAACTCTTCCCTTTCTAAATACAATTTCTTCTGTCTATATGAAATTCACCGTATCATTTTCGTTGTGTTTTCACAGGAATATAGACAGTAGATGGAAGTTAATACACGTCAGATTGCGGCTGGATGTTACTTTTACACCAATGGCGTGTAATGGCCAGTCAATTTTTTCCCTCTTGAACATAACAGGGCTCTTTCTCCCACTGAGGCCAGTGGGACAAGGCCCCTTCCAGGCCGATTGCCAGCCCCTAAGGCTTCGCTGAGGTAATGAATATCCTTAACTATCAGAAATAGATGATGAGTCTACATTCTGCAGTAGGGCAGTGAGAAGATGAGGACACAGAGAGGCAGACAAAATATCTAGATCCATTTTCTTTCTCTCCTACACGTATGGAAACCGGAACCATCTGCAAAAGGAAAGGAGCAGAGCTCAGTGGTATAAAACTGATGTGAGAAAGGAAACCAGTTGGCCTACCTAGCATGTCTTGACTAAAACAAAAACCTTAAATGAGAATGCTAAAATTCTCCAGAATGCATTTTAACAGGAAGTAGCTTTAGGGGAAGGAAGAAAGCCAACTGCTCACGGAAGAGGTGAGATGTCTTAAAGATGAAATTAGGCAGCAGTGCCTGTGATCCATCACAGACACTGAAGGAAGAAGAAACCATGCCTCACCCTTTGAACCTTTTAAGGAGGTGCATATTTCAGTGTAGCACTGGCTTCATTTGTATCCTTATTTCTTCTTAACTTGCTCAGTCAGAATTGCTATCAGAAAATATCCATTAGATCATTAAACTGTCTCCCTAGCAAGGCAGGAATAGTCTCAGCAATGTATCACTTCTTTCCTTTGGTCAGTGCTGTCTTGTGCTTCATGTGGCTGACTTATCTTGTACCCACATTGCATTTAGAAAAAAAAATGATGTGTATTGGAACTACTCTGCTGCACTCTTCTTCTATAAACTTTGGCTTCTGAGACCATTTTCTTTTAAAAAAGGGGTAAAATAAATCTTCTGGCCCTGACTGGCTATTAGAGGGCTGAATGTTTTTCAAAATGAAAAGTTGAAATAACAGTGCTAATGATAGAGTGATAGTGAATGTGGGAGAAAGGTTATTTTGGTATGTAAAAGGGGCTGTAGAATTATAAGTTACACAGATTAAAAATGATTTTACCGAAAATGGATTATCATTGCCAGCAGATAATCTGAACTAGAGATTTCTTTTAACTGTCACTTCAGTTAAACCTAATAGGCATGTTTCTTTCATCTTTATTCTGCCTTCTACCTTTTATGCAATTCCTTTTTCTCTCACTTTCTCTGATTTCTGCCTTCTCTTGGCTTCTAGGCTCCATGCCTGCTTTGAACTCATCCTGCTTTGCTGAGCAAATCCTGCAGCTGTATCTTTACTTCTTGTTCCTCCTTATTCTTACTGATCTACCAGATTCTTTTTCCACGCAAAATCTTTCAGCAAATTTATCTACAGGCAAACAATTCCAAAATTGTAATGTTGAGTTCTTCCTCAAATTCTAATTCCAAGATCCAGTCATATTTATGTATTTCCTTTGTGTTTAACATTGTCTTCTGTTCGGGCACCAAGTGATAGAAATCTCAGGAAATAAATAAATAAATAAGGTAGGATCGCACTTTCTACTTTCTAGGATGTACAGATTCTAGGTGCACAGTTCAGATGTATGCATGTTTTAACTTTCAAAACATAAGGAGAAGCTACTTCTTGAAGGAAGTGGCAGATGTATTTTTAATCACCTGAGCATGTGCAGTCTCAGAACAAATTCAAGAAAATATGAAATGTAACCTTCCTTCAAATAACTGAACTGATTTCTCTTCTCAACAATGTCTGAAAAGGACATTCCTATAAAGCTGAAGGAGAAAGAAACTATTCAGGAAAATGTGGACTCGTAGGCTATTTGGTATAGATTTGTCTATTTATTTTCAGTGGACCTTGTCAAGAATGAGACTGGCCAGATGCTAGCATGTGTAATCTCTTTTTTTTTAATCTCCGTAAGCTATTTATCCAGCTGTATTTAAGCAATTCCTTTCTTTATGGACATGCAGCTTTGCTAAGTGTTTGAGCTAATATTGCCATTAAACTTTTGACTATACTTACAGTCATCTTACCTCCTAAGTCAAAGTGAAATGACTGCTACTGTCTTAAGTGGAACAAATTTACCATCCAATGGCTATGTCTAGAATTAACAAAGGGAGGGAGCACATGGCAGACGAGTTTGGAGCCCATTTCTTCCAGCACATTTCAGCCTCCATGGTACAGTCAGAGAACAACTGTTTCTTTCTTCATTACCTCCCTTAACAAAACTGGTTCCTTGGTGTTTAGACTCTGATTTCGTGTAGCTGTAGCTTCTCTTGTTGCCGGTACAATACAGTTTAAAAATAAAAAATAAAAGAGCCAGGTGTGATGTAAAAGAGCAAAAGAGAATCATGATTTTGCTGGTGGACCTTAACCCATAAGAAGCACAAGTCTTGAGGTGCTGCTTTGGGAGGTCCCTGTTCTACCACATTTTCAACAAAAGAGTTGTCTGTTATAGACTCAAAGTGTTAGAGGGATATCGTGGAAAAGCTACCTCATAGACACGCAACTGCAGCACTGTACACATGCTCTGGATCTCCTCACATTTCAGAGTGCTTCTATGAAGTTGTGGTCTTTTCCATCTGTGTTCACCCTTCTGATCAGTTCTCACAGACCCAAGCCATGGTGGTGTAGGATGGCAGGAAAGAGAGCAATGCACAGTTCTGCTTCCAGGACATACAGGGCTGGGCAGAGCTGAACCACCTCCCATCGCAGTCACTAGCAGACTTTGCTGTCTGGGCTGGTGCCAAATCAGATCAATGGAGCTGCGCCTCACTGAAAGCTCTTTAATTTAAGGGATAGGATGGGACAAGAAATAACATCTCTGGTTATAATAATAACTATGTGAACAAGAGGAAGCTTATATAAGTCACAAGGAATGAGAATTCATCTTTAAACTGCAGGAAAACTAAGGCTATCTTGTTGCAAAAATGGCTTTAGCGACAACAGTGACAACATTTTAAACTTAGATTTTATGGCAGGTTTTTATATGATGGCAGGTTTTTTCTCCCCTCCGAGCTCTCTTCATAGGCCTGCAACTATCCTGGCCCCATAGGTGCCAGCAGTTGCAGTGGAATGAGCATCAGTCCTTTCACTGCATAGGTTATACTCAGGTAGGCGTAGACTGAACTTTTTTTTCAGACCATGCATCCATGAGGCATCACTTACAGAAACAGTTCTTCAAACGTAGCTTGCAGAGTACTCTCTGGTGATCCATGAAGAGCCAGACACCTAAATTGCATTGAGTGCTTTACTAGTGCTCCTTCTCAAGGCAAGAAAATCACAGAATCACACAGAATCACAGAATCTCAGGGGTTGAAAGGGACCTCAAGAGATCATCGAGTCTAACCTCCCTGCTAAAGCAGGTACCCTACAACAGGTCGCACAGGTAGGTGTCCAGACGAGTCTTGAATATCTCCAAGGAAGGAGACACCACAGCCTCTCTGGGCAACCTGCAGGAATGTTACAAGTTTCTGAATGCATTGGTAAAAAAAATCCATCTGGCATCTCTTGAAAGCTAGCAGCTGTCCCTCCTTAACTATGTGGCAAGCATGGGGTGCACAGCAATAAGAAATTTTAATTTTTGTATTCTTTTAAAACATGACAAGGAGTCAATACAAAAACAAATCACAGTAATGCACAGTTATTCCAACCTTGGTTTGTGCACAGTCAGCATGCTGAGATATTCCAAGCCAAGAGGATTTTTTCCTTGCCTTTAAAGAAAGATTTATTCATAAGGGTGAAGAGGGCAAATTCCCAACATTTCAGCCCTCAGCTGGCTTTTGTCAAGGGTTTCTAATGCACACACATGGTTAGGCTTGGCTAAGGCACAGGGGAAAAAAGTTACGATGTAAATTCTATGGACTGATATATACTCTCTGTAGTAATGTTAAGAATTGCCAGACTTTTCATGGATAAGGAATGTGAAAGCTTAGGAATATGTGCTGATCTGCATATACTTCTACACACACAGATAATACTGCAGTCTGTGTTTTGCCACCATGACTTTGCCACTGTATTATCTTACTCTGCCCTTAATTCCATTAAATTCAGCCAGTAACCCTTTCAACTACACAACTGAAGTAAAAGTGACAAAATTTGGCCTTCAGTAGAGAGCTCAATTTGCTCCTTCCCCCACCTATCTAGGATAAGACCCATGCTTCTCTGAAGAGGTATTTCTTCATTTTAAATTTCAAAACACCCAAGAGAACATATGTGTTAGTTTCACATGTGTTTGGGTTTATTTCCACTTCCATTTTTGAAACTTTCTATATGAACAAGTAGGGTAAAACAGGTTTCAGAGCTAGCTTCTACCTCATTCTTTTGAGGGCTCACTCAGCCTACGTAATGGTTAAAGAGAGAATGTGAAATCCTGCCTCTCAGGTGCTTTCTCAGTGGTTGGTGAGTTCCAGTCTATGTTCCCAGGACCACTGCAGTTTACTTTCTGTATTTGAGCTAAAATCACTGTCTACAGCAGCCACCATCCTGAGAGCTGGGGATGAGATTTGTTACTCTTCTAGTTAAGTGCCTAAACCACACAGGGAGACTGCATTTGTTTTCCTTTGGTCTTCTTGCAGGAATCTTGCACATCTAGCTGCTCAGCAGTGGTTTCTCATTACTTGCCTACCTGCCTTTTAACGAAGCTGTTCTGCCCATGTCAACTCTGTTATTTGGAAGTCTACTGAAAGTGTTAGAGAGGAACTTAATCTTCTAACTCTAAGATGCCTGCTTCCTGTATGAATTGTCTAACAAATAAATGGTATGCAAAAGAACTAGCCATTTACTGACGCAGCATTAGTTACTACTATTTTAGCCTCCATTCTTCTTCTCTGGCAGCAGCAGAAGCAACTAGTGGAGTCTTCTGAACCATCTTTTTTTTCATGGGAAGATGGCTCCAGCCCTTCATGCTTGTGATAGCGAAATTCAGTTTTACTTTCACCTTTGAAAAGAGATGAATAGTCTGTGTTTATGCACTAACAGGCATCGTTCATAGGAAGACAATTGTGTATTACTTTGTTGGATTTAGGAATTTATATTCCATATAAGCAGACCTTCAAGTAATGAAGTGACTTTTTGGGTTCTTTCCTTTTTTACCTAGGTGCTCTTCCACATGGTGCGTGGACAGTTATTTTAAAATTTCTCTCTCTTTGTAAAGAGGAATAACATTTTCATTAACATAATTACAAAGGATCTTGAAGAGACATGGAAATAACACTTTGAACTACTGGTTAATGCATACTAATTTAAAAAATATATATTCATACAAAAAAAAGTATAGCATGTAATAGTTTTATATACCAATGTTTTCTGATTGAGCAAGGCTCAAAAGAATTGTTTTAACAGTGACAGAGCTGCCATAAAAATAGTTGAGGTGGAGGAAAATATTTTAAAATAATGATAAAAGTTAAAATAAGGTTAGAAAAAAAAAGTGAGGCACAAATAAAATAAATACAGACATATAGATTGGAAATTAATTTCTGATAACATCAATCAGAAGTCAGAAGTTTTCAGTATATAGGTAATATTTCTTATTTTTAGAAAATAAAGGCCCTCTATGGAATCAATTTTTTTTAACCAGATCAAATATTTCACTTATTTTTCTTGGCTCCATTTGTTTGGTGAATTCAGATGTTTGCAGCAGAAATCTTTACATTTAAAGTGAGCTCCACATTATGATGTCTTCATTGTACAACAACTTGAATCAACAGCATGTGCTAAAGGAGAAATTTCCAAAGACTCAAAGTTAAAATTGTATTTTCCATTTGCCTGGTTTGATTCAGCCGGCACTTTGCTCCTTCTGATGTATTTTTTCCTTTTTGTAGTCATTCTCTAACTCTTACATGCTTATATGCCTTTTGGAGAACTGGACAGAGGTTGCAGCTTTAAAGTTCCTTTTCTCTGGCTGAGATGAAGTAATACTTGTTAGAAAGGTTTGGAAAAGCAGAAATCCTCAGCTGAGTGGAGGAGAAATTCCAGCAAATGAGCAAAAATTTTCATTGTTTTCAAAAGGGTTGCTGTTTGACTTCATGGCTGTAAGTCTGTACAGTAACACACACACCTAAATGGCAGTGTTTAAGAGAATAGTTTCCAGGAAAGTACCACTATATGGTAGAGGCTCTGAAGTTATTAACATACACAGAAACAATGGTACTAAATGGAAAAAAAAAATAATCTCTTGCAAGCAGCAAGAATCACAGAATCATTAAATGGTTGAGGTCGAAAGGGACTTCTTGAGGTCATTTGCTTCAATTCCCCTTCTCAAACAGAGCCAAGATATCAAAAGATATTTGAATGGCATCAGCATCCATGGAACATGAGTGACATGTTCTAAAGGTGATAAAAAAGTGAGATAATGTCTGAGGGCAGATAGACAACTTGGTTGGAGAGGAGGGGAATTACCTCCATCAAAAGCTATTCCAAGCACCATAAACCTCTCAAAAAGGCCTGAAGAAAAGAGTGTCTTTAAGATAAAAAGAAAATATCTTTTAAGGAGGAGTAAGAACCTGAAAAGAGCCAACAAAAGTGAAAATCTATGTATATATCAAAGGTTAAAGACTGCAGCTAAAACAATTTTTGTCATGGAAAGACAATAATAATTGGATACAAATAGAAGGAAAGAAAGTCAAAAAGGTTATCTTTAATTTTTCCTGAAGCATTCCTCTCAACTTTGCCAGAGAAACAATGGGTAACTGAAGATAAGCGGACAAAAATCAGCGTGAGATTATTCCTGTGAAACAATATACAGATTACATGCATGGGTGAATTAATATTGGAAATGATAGAAACTTTAATAGGACATCGGTAAAGAACATATATGTTTGTATTAAAAGCATGTCAGTCCATTGGTCTTAAGAAGAAAGTCTGTGCTTTGGAAAAAGACAAGCAAAACAGGCATGGAATTTGATTCTGTTTTCAAGGTGCAGAGGACCTTTCACTGTTGTGCATCATCCAGACAGGTTATGTCACATTTGGATACCCATGACAAGTGCCTTCACCTTGAGCTGAGTTTCCAAAGGTACCTCTTAGGGTTAGAGCAATGGGAAAGATTTGTCCTGCCGATGGCTCTTGAGTTATAATGCAGTTTGAAAGGTGTTACATTCAGGACTTTTTCTGTAGCTTTGTCATACCACTGTCAAGCCTATATTGGTGTGAAAGTTTCATGATATAGTTGTGGAAGCAAGTGAAACAGATACTGGAGATGTAGATGTTGTTACATCATCATGAGATCCAACTGCCAGGCCCATGTGGCTTTGTCCAGCAAGGAAATAATGGTAACCTGGGATTTCCAAAGACATTTGCTTTTGAGCAAATGGAGCTCAATGGAACTCTTGGAGCATCTCATTCTTACAGCTCACTGACCTATATTCTGTACCACATTTTGGTATATAGCTCTCATTGACTGCAGGGATGTTAAAAGAATAGATAAGATAGACACATACTCGTCATTATAGAAAACAACGTGCTTATTTTTGCTTTTGATCATTCTTAAAATAATCAAATGGGTATGTAAAAGAGGAATATTTTCCACTACCTATCAGAGGAAAAATCCTTCAGGAGTTTGCTAATGCCAAATATTTTTCCATGTCTGATATATCAGCAAGATTCTGGCATCGCCCATAGGAAAATAGATGACATGTCTGTGCACAATCAACACACCCTTAAGAAGACCATTTTTTTGTAGACTGCCATCTCAGTTATGTTTGGCACATAGGTTTTTTTTTTTTTTCCACTGGAAAATGGAAAATTTCATTTGCATACAGCATAAGAATCAGAATTTGCACTTTCTATTGTGAAGGAGTGCAAAAAGGTAACTAGAAGTTTATGCAACTATGGAAAGAGTTGGAGATTTTGGAAAAGGTAAAAACAAACAAACAAAAAAACCCAATTCCTTGTGATAAAAACAGTAAACATAAGATAGTTTATATGGCAAGATCATCAGTTAGATCCCATTAAGTATGAAGAATTTATCAACATATTTGATCCAAGAAACAAAGAAAAGATACAGAGACTCTTGAAGAATACTGCAGAAAAAAATATGCTAAACTTAAATTCAACCAAAAGCATCAAGCCAAGAGTTCTACAGTGCCTGCATGGCCACAGGGATATTGAAAGTTTAGAGTAGAAAAAATAGTACTTAAAAAACTTAAATACATTTACTCCTACTTGGATATTAACACATCCCTCTCTGTACTCTGTTCTACATGTTTGTAAAATGGTACAGTAAGAACTGTAAATTCGTCTGCCATAGTGTCTAATAAAGACAAATTTCAATACATTCAGTTACATAGCAGACTCTGAATGTGATCTACATGGAAGAGTCTCCTGTCACTGTACAAGGTCCATGTTGGTTGAAACTACTGTCACTCACTGTTGTCAAAGTCTACAGAAACTGCAAAACAGCACTCAAGGACCAAATTGAGCAAGAACTCAGAGAGTTTTGGACTTACAGACATAAATTCATGGGGTTTTTTTGACCAAAAATGCTGTGGAGCAAGTCTAGTGTTAGATGTTACAGGCAAAATCAAATAAGCCTGTCTTGCCGCAGATGAAAAGAGGATTCAAAATGATGGAGCTAGAGCTAAAGATGAAATCCTAAAGAAAGTAAAAAATGATACAAGCACTGCCAAGATGAGGAAATATATTCTCAATTCTTCTTATCCATTATGGATAAATATTCATGTTATTTTCCATTACCTGTTTCCATGAGGTTACTGTAAAGGCCTGCTTATATGTAAAGATTGCAACTAATTTATAAATCTGCCAGGCAAATAAAAGGGACTACGTTAAAGACACAGGAAAAAAAATCAGTTATTGGAGTTGCCAACATGAAAGAAAATAAACTTCACAACAACAACAAAAATAAAAAAATAAAATGAACATCTGTGTGCTTTCATATGGAGACTGCGTCCCTCTCTTCAAGGCTGTGAATGGCTGGGATCCCACATGAATTACCTGTGGATATATGGAGTTGTCATTCCGTAGATACACATTGTCTTGGCATGGCAGACATTTTCTCCAGAAAAAAATGAACAAAACTGAATCTACTAATTGACATGAGTGGATCTTAGACTGACAACTGCTGCGCAATGACATAAAAGCAACCCAAGCTCAGGACAGTTACAACATGTGGAACTGCTACCTCTTGGCTAAAGTGATGCCCATTACTCTTGTCAAAGTAAAAGTTTAGAGCACATGGTGTTGTATCTGAACTGTGGACTCTGCAACTGATTTTAAGTTCCCACATCTGAGATTGCACATCCCAGCTACAATCAGCTTCCATAATATGTGGGAGTCACATACACATCTGCTCCTCCACATCTTGGTTTCTGTAGGTGGAAAATGAAGGTGTGAAATCGATGAAAACCATGATTTGAAAACTAGGAGTCCCAGACTTGGGTCCTGTAGGATCCTCAGTGGTCAATTCTGTGTCAGTCTCAAATGCAGAGAAGAGGACAACTAGAGAAAATGAAAAAGAACACAGTGGATTGATTTGCCTTATAACTGTCCTTCCAAAAACTGCAGAACAATTCATAGCTCAAGAGAAAGATGAAAGAGAAGCAAGATAGGAGGAGAGAACAAGAAATCAAATCAAGTCTATCCAAAAGTAAACAGTTCTGCAAAAGCACCATTTTTTTTTTGTAGTTCAAATAGAACTGGGCTCGGATGAGGAAGAGATGAGCAACAACACTGAATATTGTTGGCCATCTACTTACATTTGACATAATCCCATTACAATTGCCTGGAGAGTCAAAGCAAAAGATGTGTGTACAAGTAAAGCAAAATCAGGATTTCATTTACTATGTCCCATGGCCAGGCAGATGCTCCGCCACTCCCAGGTAATCAGGGCTCATTACACCTAACAGTTTCTTGGGAAGACAAATGTCATCACTCTGGAAATCCTCCCCCTTCTCCCTCTTTATCCCAGCTTTTTTTGATGACTGTGACACCAAATGGTATGGAATACCCCTTTTGCCAGTTTGGGTCAGCTGTTCTGGATCCGTCCCCTCAGCTCCTTGTGCACCCCCAGCTCTTTGCTGGCAGGGCAATACAAGAAGTAGAAAAGTACTTGAGTCTGTGCAAGCACTGTTCTGCAGCAGCTGAATGATCAGGGTACTATCATGATTACCCCATCACAAATCCAAAATGTATCCAGTACCAGCTACTATGAAGAAAATTAACTGTATCCCAGCCAAAACTTAGACACTGCCTTTGAACTGGGTTCTGATTTGTCATCTTAGCCAGAGGCACGTAAGAAATTATCCCCTGACCACAAATTTTACTGGGTAGTTCAGACTTTCAATGCTGCTTATTAAATGTCAACATTTTAACTAAAAGATAGATTTCAAGTTTGTATTGGAGCTCAAGTGTAGAGCAAACACACACATATAGATATACTCAAACTGAATTTAGAAACAGTTCATATATGTCTTTTACCAGCTCCCTGAAAACTTATCCTCTCCAGGGAGGAAATCAACAAAAGAAATAACAAAAGATGTCTCCGAAGAACATTAAGTGTAAATACTGATCATTTTACTTATTTATTTAAATGAATAGATGTTACAAAACAGAACAAAATGATGTACATTTCTTTATAGTTTCATAGCATCAAAAATTGAAACAGGGATACAAATTTATATCTCGGATATAACATGTATATAGCATCTTATGACAGTATGAAAAAAAAATTATATTGATACGTTCACTGTAAGATGTGTAACAACACAAGCTTTCTTCTCTGAAAAACCAGATGATATCCCACCCACTCAATAATAATAATAAAAATCTAAACAAGAAATGATGACAATATATAACTAGAGGGAGAAAAGGACATTTTACTGTATAAATACTTAACATGTTTTTGGCTTGGGTTCACATAGAAAGCATAGAAATGTCATCATTTTCCAATCCTCAACATTTCCAATCCTCAGAAAAATCTTCTGTCCTTATTGCAGATAGAAGTAGAAAAGCAGCTGTAAATGGTTTGTTCAATGAACCCTGCCTTTAAGCACCGTTTTGATTACTTAAGAGCACCCTACATGAAACAAGATGATTAACTCCTCAGAGTTATTAGATTCCATTATTACCATTCACTCTTAAGGAACAGGTGTTTTACCTTAACTATTGTATCTAAGGTGATTCCTGACCTTCGTGATGATGCATTGAAGCTATAATGAAGGTCGCGACATGATAAACAGTCAATTGTTTTGAAGGATTGCTGTTGTGAGCTAAACATATAACCTGAGGGATGTTCCCTCTCTTCTCCTGCTGGCCAAAATACTCCAAGAATAATTTATATGAATTGTCAGTACAAGGGATTTTAAAAGAATTTTCTGCTTGAATGTCAAGTGCTAAGTTTGCAAAAGATGAAAGTATAGTCAAATCTCTTCACTCTGAATTTTCTCTTTTGGCAGAAGACAAGAATACTGAACAGCAACAATTTTGGTCTGGTATTCTTACACTTCACAATTAGGTGAGCTCAGCAGAATGGGGTAGTGATTAAAATTTTATGCCTATTCAATCAAGTTATACTAATTTTAAAATGCATTCCCTTGTAATGTGAACAAAAGCTCCTTCTCTAACAGAAAATAAGTATATCTGAGACAAACTCAGTAAATGAATGTCACGCAGCAAGCAAATCTTAAAATTACTATTAGTAATGATTCTTTTCTTCTGTCTTGAAATAACAAGATGGTCTGTTTCTATGTTTTCTTGCTTTTTGCTTTATTTTCTACTGAAACAAAGCAGTTTGAGAACTCTCTGGTTATTTCAGACCTCTATTGACAGAGATTTAATATTCCCCTTATGAATCCAAATGTAAAAGATTGTGTTCTTTGAGACCATCAGACCAATTATGATCTAACAGAAAGAGCATAAGAATTCTCTATTTTGTCCCATTCTAGAAAGCATATTATAATACTGTGTGCTCAAATTCTATGAGATCATTTCATTCTTGAAGAAAAAATTTAACATCAATGGTCAAATTTCAACTGTAATTTCAAGCTTCAGTTAAGGATCACTAGAATTTAGTATCTGAGTAAGGCTGCTTCCCGCCCTCTACATTTTCTGAACTGTGTCTGAAGTAATGCAGCTAGAAATCCATTTGACATCTGAACAGCTGTCTTACCTCATACTCTCAGACCACTGTATGGTAGGTAAGCAACAGCCAATGCAATTTTGATTCACTATTGTATTTACAGATGACATAAAGCTAAGAACTGGAGGAATTATGTGATGGACCTCTTATCTCAAAGCAAATGGACAAAGTCACACATCTTTAAATTCAAGGTCATAAAATTTCTAAAAAAAGAAACCAACAATCGAACAAAATGTATATGTTTGTTTTTAAAAAATCCCAAACCTTTTTGGAGTCAGACAAAATCAAACCTAAATATATTTTAGCATTCTCAACCACAAGAGGGCATCCATGCTTGCAACTGGATCCTTGAAGATAATATATATACTTATATTTACCCATCTATCCCTCTATCTACATATATGGATATAGATATATTAATGATTTCTGTTAGATCCTAATTGTGGTTTAGAGCACTTGTGTTCTGGCAGGTTTCCTCTTTCAGATTGCTGTGGTCTTACCCAGTAGGGGATAGCTCTTGAAGTCCATTTTGCTATTTGCGGATGGAATCCAATATTCTCACTCCTACAAAAGTTCTATCAAGCCTCCTGTGGTCTTCACTGAGTCCTGATCCCACTCATCTCAAATTCAGAGGGGAACAAACTGATCTCAGAGAAGAGGAACATACAGCTTCTCAAGACTAAGTGTGCAAGGTCAAGCTTGAATTTTCTGAAGTCATTAATTACCTCAGAGAGAGGAGTTGGGATCACTCAAATCTGCTCATCATCATTCTGAAATCACAGCTGTCAGAGGTCTTACTCTCCCCATATTTTTTCCCACAGGCACCTCATTGTGATGAGAGGAGGATGCTGTTTGTTTTGGTTTTGAACAGGAATACATTTCCCTCCCTGATGCTTATAAAATCCTCATTAGAACCTGAAACAACCATAGAAAGGAACTTTGAAAGAAAATCCATCCCAGTGGTTAATTATATGCTTTGTGGGAAAAGATCTCAAAAACACTGGAGTGTATATGGTAATATTAGAAGTAAATCTACTCTTCCACAAAAATAATGTATTACTTCAGCACCAGAATATATAGGTTAGCACCAAAAGGTATTACCTGCTACCAATCATCTCAGATTTTTAAATGAGGCAAAAAATGTCACAAGCAATATTATCATATAAACAGCTGCACTCAGTAGTTCATGATATCAACTACCTCATTTTTGCTCTTCTACCTCTCACTGTATTTCAAGAACAAATATTTTAACCTCATTCTAGTTTGTGTATGCTCTCATAATTTTGTATTTAGAACAGAACAAAAGTCTGAGCTAATTACTCCAGCAGCCAGACTGTTTTTAAAGGCACACTACTCTGCTTAGAAGGAGTAAGTACAAATATTTAAGGCTGTGAGAAGAGCAAATGGGGTTAGTTTGCCTCAGTGTAATCCTAAGCTCATCAAGAGCTTTCCTCAATTCATATCATAGCAGAGGTACTACTGAAGACATCTGAAGTCTGAGCACATTTCAGTACTTTTTTTCTGGCACCACTTCATTCCAGGTAATGAATCAGGCAACCCTGACGCTGGAAATCAAAGTAGATCTTTGCTGACATCATCATTTTCCAACCCAAGAGAAAAATGGGATAGAAACTGGGGAGGTTCAGCTGGGCAATACAGAAAGACCTTCCGTAAACTACTTGTGAAATAAAATGGAAGGAAAAATTTTGCGTCATAATCAAGTGCCTGATTCACTGTAATCATCTCCATTCAATGAAAATATTCAGCTAATGCTTGAGTGCTTGTGGCTGGTTTTATCAGGAGCTGCTCGTATGAAATAGCTTATACCCAGGTCATTTTTTGCTGCTGTCAATTACAGTGTGAGTAGTTAATTCCTAGCACCATTATGGGATGTTGTGAAAAACCTGCATACATGTTTGTTAAAAGCAAAGTTTTCTATATCCACAGAAAACAAAATATCTCACAAAATTAAGGCATTTGTAGCAACTTAAAAAGTAACAGATACAATAACATATATACCCGTTATAATAATTTCAGCTGAATTACAGAATTATAAATTAATTTACAATGTCTAGTCCTGTTT
>JANHGO010004791.1:0-24236 GCA_024606505.1 Aquila spilogaster
CTACTCTCTCCCATACATTCCATAACCTGTTACTTATGTTGCATGGCCTTGCTGCTTCAGCAGCTGCACCGTGTCTATGTGACCCTTCTCAGAAAGCCATACTTCAATAAAACTCTCCACAGGTAACAGGGCTGGAAGGCATGTACTGTGAGGAGAAGCTGAGGACACTTTTGTTGTCCAATCTGGAGAAGAGGAGGCTGAGAGGTGACCTTGTTTATCTCTGCAGCTCCCTGAGGAGAGGAAGCAGAGGGAGGTGCCAGGCTCTGCTCCCGGGAACTGACAGTAATACTGGAATTGCACAGAGCTGTGCCAGGGGAGGATTACCATGAGGGGGTGGTCAAACGATGGAACAGGCTTCTGAGAGAGGTGATTGGTGCCCCATGCCTGTCATTGTTCAAGAGGCACGAAGGCATTTTAACAATGTACTCAATAATATGCTTTAATTTTTTGTTAGTCCAACTGCCTGACCACTTTTGATCTAGATGATTTTGGTAGATCCCTTCCAACTAAACTATTTTATTTTTGTTTTCTTCCTATTCTATTCTAAGGACAATAGGGATGTCGTCCATTCCAGAGTTGTAAGGAGTATTTAATTATTGCAAATTTGTATTCAGGGATTTAAATCACTATAATAAATTGTAATTAAACTTCTGTTTTTCTGAAGCAGATAGAGGAATAGTTTGCATTTTTAAGGTGTTTCTCTGTTGTGTTCTGTGGGGTGTTTGTGCTTTAATGTTATCTTCGTTTTTCATACTTCTTATGTTGGAAGCTGTGGACTTGAAACAGTGTTAGGCTTATTTTTAAGCCTTAGTGCCTTTTTTTTTTAATTTCCTGATAATGTCACTGATAATGTAGATTATTCTCTGATTATAATTTGAGTTGTGTGCTCTGAGGTTTAATTGTTTCCACACATTCAAAGAATTACTAAAGAGAAATTAAGATCACATTGTTAGAGTGCTAAAGAACAGTTTAAACGCAAGTCAGGTAAGTACTCAGGTAAACAGTTCATAGTGAGCATCCAGAGCACATTTTAAGTCAAAAAAAAAAAAAAAAGTTTAACAGTAAAGATAAAGCCCAGGATGAAGGAAATTGTAGTCACTAATGATTTAGTATCAAAATTATTGAAAGAAAATAGAAGTTAATATTTGGCTTTTTCTGAACCTATGCTGCAAATTGCTAAGGTATAAGGTATTTTCATGTTATCAAACTATATTACAGATACACTTTGCAAGAAAATAGTAATGGATTGCATAAACATTGCTTAAGATTAATCTCAGGTAAGACTATGAAGGAAAAAAAAAGAAATTATCTTGGCTGCTCAGCCTACATGTGGGCTACAGTTTTCCTAATGGAAAGATTTGGGGATTTGTTCATTTGTTTCTATGTTGAAAGAATTGTATGAAGAATGAGAAAGTGTAGAAAAACATAATCAGAAGGTTTTGTCCAGAAATAGTGTGTTTCTAGAAAGATCAGTGCTGTGTGCAACCTAGGGGTGCCCAAGAAATTTCAGAGCTTCACTTTTACCTTAACTACTCACTGACAGTCATGGTTTTATTAGGTTAAAATTAGAGAATTGTGAGGAAGAAGATCTGTTGGCATTTCCCAGGCAGTCTAAGTTGAGTCCTTCTGAAGTGCTTCAAGACATGATTCCCTTTGTCTTCCTTGCTGCAAATAAGTTGTTTCAAACTTTTGAAGATACTCTCAATAAGTAAAATAAAATTTAATATTTAGGTTAGAATCCATGTTTAATAGAAAAGTACATATCATCGAATGTATCAGATCTGTTTCAAATAACAATGTTAGAGACATTACTGAAATTACAAAGGCAAAAAGTACTTCGTTTATTGATCATCATCTTTCTACAAGATGGCATCAAAGTGCAATTTGTACATCAATTCATCAGAAAAGTAACTTAGTGCCTATGTATTTACTTATATCTTCATGAATCTATTTTGCCTCTAAATATTGGGCACATAGTTGTTAATAGGTTCTTTATGAACTACCTCTGCAGAAATACTTTGCTGTGATAATAAATGTTGATTGGAACATTTATGAAAAATAATTAGGCTTTTATTATACAAGGCTTAAAGCTACACACACAGATTTACTTATGTTCTCCTAGTCTTGTCATCTCTGTGCTCTCTGTATGATACGGCATGTAATCTTGCCAAAATAACAAACTGAAGGTGATTGATTAATCTCTGATAAAGGTTCTTGATTAATGTCTGTTAACTGTAAAGTAAATACTACACTACAGAATGCAACAGATTCTTATATGCAAATGAACCACAATTCATTTTGCTCGGGGAAAAAAAATGTTGTACAAATTCTGTGAGTACAATCATTCAACCACAATGTAAAAGAAAACACTCAGGGAAGCTAGGAAAAGAGAACAATCCTATATATGGAAGCATTTTTAAAAACTGTTATCTTTTCCTTCTCTGTTTCCTCAATCCATATTTCTAAGGGAAACTTACAATTTAGCTTCAGTAGTTGAACCTGGATTCATAAATCTACGGGAGATTAATTAATACAAATCACAGATTCAGCAGATATATTAGTTTTCTGGCATACCATAAATTTCCACACACCCAAATTCCAACTAAACCTTCAGAGTTCTAAAATCAATATTCAGTTTTCTCTCTATGTTCAAGAGAGCTAACAACTTAATCATCTCCTTCTCTCCTACAGTCTTTTATATTTTTCTAGTTGCAATCACTGTTTTACCTCAAATTGTTTAGTTGTTTTATATAGTACATAAAGCCCAATGAAAAGCTCAAGTGTTTCCCTTTGCTGTTTCACATCTGTGTCAGTCTACTTGAAAGAACTGTCTCTAAACTTCAGAAACACTAGAAAAGGTAAAATCAAAATATATAAATTCTTCAGTGATTTCAAGTGACAGTGGTACCTAATTTACATTCCAATTCCTTTAGAAAGTTGCTATTTACCTGCTAGAAACTGCAATAATTAAAATTTCATATATCACATATCAGATAATTGCACTTAGAACATGGGATTTTGACATATAAAAAATATGAAGGCACTTTAAGAGCCACAATTCTGTACAAAACAGCTCTTCTGTTCTTCACATTTTTGTGTGTTATTTACAAAGTTGCTACATAAAAACACGTTTGAATATATATTCCAGGTACCCTGCTCAAATTAAATTCTAACGGGTGAAGTATTAAATTTTCTCTATTTAGTGTTTTCAACAGCACCTTATACTGTAAAATCCAATATTGCAATGCTTTTACTATTTCTGTGAATTGTCTGAATCCAGAAAAGCTTAATGAGACACACTCAGCATTAGAAGGATTAGTGTGAAATTTAATTTGAGTTAATCTGCTTTACACAGAAGAAGCATGCGGGAAAAAAGAAGAAGCATGAATTTCCTGTTTTAAAGCACAGCATTACTAAATATTCAGGTTTATGTATTTATTTTATGAGTTGTGGGAGGATCTGACCATGTGACTTATTTTGGATTATACAGTTTCAAGGCTCCTGTTACTTTATCTCTTTTTTTTTTTTTTAAACTGGATTTCATATTTTTCAGAAAAAAAATGTCTAACGTCTCAATATTGCAGTTTGTGTCATAGCAGTCTCTAAGGCTTTGATTCTCTGATTTCAGGAATAGATGAGTACTGTTCAGTTTTCGCTGTGTGCAAATGCATTAAGTCCTGAGAATTTTCAAATATGGAACCACAAACTTCACCAGGTTCCTTGAAAGCATTTACAACAAGCTAAGTAATGTTAGTGTCCTCCAAAGCTACATAGAAAATGCTTTGCTTTAAAAGACAAATTATAGGAATCTAGAAAATTAAGATAAATAATTTACATGTTCACTGCAAGAAAATAAGTAAGGGGGACTGTATTTAAAAGCATCTGAGCAACTCTGGAGCTTCTCTTCCCCTTTCCAAATGAAAGATATTTGCTACTAAAAAAAAACTTAGAAGCTTTTGAAATTTGATCAATTTAATAGCAGAATGTACACTCGGATCTTACATTTAGAGCTATTTCAGTAGTTTAACATTGGCTGATGTCATCATCAAGAACATTATGCATCAAGAACTTTGATGTATACTAAGGAGAGTGCTGCACATCAATTCTTTAACAGAAAGATTTATCATTCTTAAAAAACAACAACGCTTTCTAAAACAAATAAATTCAATTTGATGGCACTTGCAGACTTTGGTACTTTTGAAAGGGATGTAAGTTGACAAAGAATTTGCCTTGCAGGTATGTGGAAACCACAAACACTTTCCCACCCACAGCAGGAATACGTAGGTTAAAGTGGGATTTCAAAGACATGAATTTTTCAAGACTGGCTGTCATCCAAATAGAGTGTCATAGAGTTTCAGCATATGTGGAAGAGGAAGCAAAAGCTAGCAAATGTGAGAGAAAATAGCAGAGGAAAGCTAACCAAAGGAAGTATTAAGCTAAATCTGCAATGATATTAAGGTTTGCACAAATAAATGTAACAGACAGAGAAAAATAATAATAGAAAACAAATACTTGAGATGAAAGGATGAAGGAAAGGCTTGTATTAATTTGATGAACTTGTTATGAATCAGTAAATAGTGAAGAAAAACTGAAATACACATTTCTAATATGAACTTACATTGACCAAATACATTAAATTCCTGCTGTGGAGAAGCCTTTTCCACAGTGGCCTTAAAGAACTAACAGTGAGATGAACAAGGACATACCAAAGTATCATCTTGAAAGTTCTGTGGTTGTATAGCAACTATGGAAGTCAGGTGTGCATGTGTTAGTGAGAGTTTGCTGTAAGTGTCTGAAAACTTGAGTCAGATGAAATTTTCTGGAAATCGCAGCCCTTCCATTATCTCATGTATGTCTGATCTTAGGGAAAGGAACTGTCAGCTTCGATTAAAATTGCAAGCAGAGAATTTCATTAGAAAACTGTTAGAAAAGCCTTATATTAATGCCATATTATATTAATAATAAATTTGATGATTTTATGTCTACTATACACTTTCTGAGATATACCGTTGTTTTTGTATGTAGTTTTATACACACACAACTGTTGCTTTCAATGGAGACTTCAGGTGCTAACTTCAGCTATAATTGAGTACGTGGAGAAGATGATAAAATCTAGATACAAATTACCTACCTAGCAAAAGAATATGTAGCATTTTTTAGTAAAATTTTTCTTGGTGTCATAATGTGTAGCATTATTCTAAGCATTACTGTTCGTATATAAATGAGAAGTGACTTTTCATTTTAGCTAGTAAAATTGATGTGTATGGGGTATTGTAACAGTGATACAAACAATGTAATTTATTCTTAACAATGTTTCCATTGTTAGCAATGAAGAACACTTCTGAGTTGGAATTCTCTCTGTGAGAATGGAATCCAACCTAAGTTTTCTTGCTATGATAACCCAAGACAAATGATTATGCAGATGATTTGTTTAATTGACCAAGTCAGAGAGCAGTCAACTATGAAGAAAAGTCATCTTGGAAGGATTATTATGTCCAGTTGGAAATAATAAGCCAAACATACCTTGGACTAGGAAAAGCAAGCAGTATTTCTTGCTGCAAGTCAGAAGGTATGTAGACATATTTTGCCCAGCAATTTGTCAGAAAAAGACAGGAAAGTGCTTTCAGGCATTAGCAACAGCTACATTATCTTGGCATTCTGGAACTGGGCATGAAATTAAATTGGCAGAGCTACAGAAGTGACACATCTTTACCAGAACTGTCTGAACAGACAATTGAAGAATAGTATATAAAGCACATCTGGATTTCTCTAAAAGACACATTGTAACAAATACTTGAATCATAGAAAAGACAATGAAAATAAGCTGTTTATTTGTTTATTTATTTATTAACTTGGATAGAATCTTTGGAATATTAACTGTCTAATTAAGAATGTCTCCAAAGAAAAAATCTTAATGAAATTAAGTGGAGTGAGTGGATGCATGTAAAAATAAAAGACAGGGTCAATGCCAAAAAAAAACCCAACCAAGACAAATTAAAAACAGGAAGAGTAATCTTTGGAAGATTTGTCATCACTGTGAAGAGAGGGATAAATCTTGAATATATGTTGAAGTTTTTTTTTCATATGAAAGAAAGAATAAAATAAATAAACATGATAAAATAACAACACTCAACACTGATCCCACACATCAAATTCTTTCCTGGAATAATAACTGCTAAATTATATGGGTCACCTTGAATATGAGTTTTCCTGATGACAAGGTTAACTTTCTATTCATTTAGATAAATCTAAGCATAGAAGAGATGCTTTGGTGGAAGTTAGTGGTTTTCTGCTGATCTCTTCAATTTTGGTAATAAAGCTTTCCAACTCTTCAGTATGGTTATGTATGTTTTAATAGGATATATTTTCTTGCTCACGTAGTATTTTATATTTTGGTTGCAAGGGGATTTGACTATGATACAACAGGATACATGGATAATATATGCACTATTTGCAGTATGCTAGGGTCTTTGTGTAAAGCAAAGATCTCCATTAGAAATAAGTTGACACAAATTTTGATTGGGCAAGATCTCATTCACTATTTCACTGTAACATTGAAATCTTCTTACACACTATGCATGGGTGAATGGTAAAAAGCTACATTAGTCGAAAGTCATGAAAGATGCAAACAAAACAGTTGTTTCTCTGTTCCTTTTCATTTAACTTTATTTAAACATTTGACAGTGCAATTTGAAAAGTTTTAAAATTGTAATTAAAGTTCAAATTAGTCTTTTTAATCAGTACTTAAAAATCTTCCAAATACTTGATTAATAATAAATGCAGGTTTATTCATTACTGTGGAAATTTGATGCTAATTTTTGGTTAATGTTGGCTTTTAAACCTCCACATTTCTTCCGCTCATAAAATAACTGTAAAAATAAGTGTACTTGCATACTTTTCTACTGTGATCCTATGTGTGTACCTGTATATACAAATCCTGCCATATCCTTTCATAGAATTTTCAGAGTTGAAAGGGACCTTCAGAAGTCATCTAGTCCAACTCCCCTGCAATGGGGATATCAGGTCACCTTGGTGACTTTTATTCTCTAGTCTGAACAGCCTCAGGTCCCCTCCCTTGGACTATTTTTGTGGCCCTCCTCTGGAAGCACTCCAACAGATCTATGTCCCTCCTGTACTGAGGACTCCACATCTGGATGCAGTACTCCAGGTGATACCAAACCAGTGCAGAGCAGAGGGGCAGGATCATCTGCCTCGCCTTGCTGGGCATGCTTCTTTTCATGCAGCCCAGGATACGATTGGCTTTCCTGAGATGCGAGGGCAGATTGCTGCTCAGGTCCAGCTTCCCATCCACCAGAACTCCCAGGTCCTTTTCAGCAGGGCTGTGCTCAAACATTTCATCCTGCAGCTTGTATTAGTAGTGGAGGTTGCCTAGGCCCAGTTGCAAAACATTGCACTTGGATTTATTGAACTTCATGAGATTCTCCTGGGCCCACTGCTCAAGTCCAAACATTCAAATCAGGTGAAAGCAAAAATTATACTGTGTTATTTTTTTCTAAATGTTAAGTATTCAGACCATCAACCCTGACTTTCTTACTGATTAGCATTGAGAATTAGGCTGGATTCCTGGAAGTATTCATATAGTTTACAGTGTGCAAGTATGAATTTCAGTGCTTACGTTATGACATTTGACTTTTTTTTTGGTAGATATTACTCTTTTTTACACATTGATCAAAAATGTGAAATATAAGGTGGGAACTTGTACTTTGCCTCTTTAAAACTTGCAAATTCAAGGCAAGATTAGGGTAACAGCTTTTCTTTATTGGTATTTATGTCTCTGTTATCTATGCAGACGGAATAGTGTTAGTAAGGTTATTAAAACAAAACTGAATATTTGGGTTTTTTCAAACAAAGCAAGCTTTACCAAGTGGAAGGTGACCATGCTTTCTGAAATAGGGGTAGCTTCAAATCATATTCTCAAGGGACAAATTGTATTCAGTATTACTGCAATCATATGTTTAGTGCTGAAGCTAACAAAAATTCAATGAAATCAGCAAAAAAAGAAAAAAGCTGATAAATGTTACTAATTAGTGATGTCACTGCAGAAAGCAGAAGATATAGGAACCAGAGTGTTTTTTTTTCCCCCTGTTGCTTTGTTTTTCCTTATCTGGTGTTTTGATTGATGTCATTTTATATGTGACTCACTAATGTTAAAGCTGCAGAAGTTGAGACCTTTATACTTTAAGGTAGGCTGAGTTTTAGATTTTAGTTTTCACAAAGGAGATAGTTTAGAGGTCACAAGAATTGTGACCATTTTATTTAATTTCTTGGTGTTAAGACTGTTCTTTTGAAAGAACCTCCCCCATCCAAATGATAGGCAGTTAAATGAAAGGGATCAAATAAATGTTAAAAGCAACAGCTGCATCAACAATATCAACTATTATTCTTTTTGTTAAACTAATTTGTATTGGACAATACAATTACCAAATTAAATTGGCTGAGTGAATTAACTACAATTACAACACTGAAAAGCTAGCAGTTATCAAATGGATATAGCCAAAAAAAGCGTAATGAGATTGATGACTCTGGTAGCTGATTCATATAAATACCATCCTCAAGAATGTATACAGCCTTATTACATAGCACGGAACAGATGTAATGAAAAATACAGCATATTTTAAAATAAATTCCTACTAGTCCTTCAGTTCTTAATGCAAATCAATTCATCTGTGGCATGAACTTTAGAGTTCAAGGTATATTCAGAATCGTGTATCATCATATCCAGGCCTTTCTTTTCTTGGTTCAACTTGTGCCAGTTTGACTCCATGAATTTTTAAGTAAAACTTAGACTGTCTTCATCCTCATCTCTCTACAATATTGTCCCTAGAAGTGAGTATACATCTATCTGTCTTAACTGGAAATTTCATCCGTCTTAATTCTCCCAGCTGCAATCTCTTTAAGGAAAAGTAATCTAACTATGAGGAGTGCAAGCTCTGAAAGGAAGTACATATATATAAACATATATACTCAAGAGTTGGATAAGGAAGAAGAAATGTGAGGATGCAGACAGCTATCCATCTCAGACCCTTAAATAGGTACCAGATAATATGTGCTTTTAAGAATTATTGGCATTGACAATATTGTTTTGTATACCGAGAGGCAATCCAGCAAATTATTTTATTACAAGTTATCCAAACAATTATGACCTTTATTGGACTTGCTGAAAATGAAAAAAATAATCTACCTCCAAATCTGATCTTGTTTTGGAAATTAACGGCTTTCATATATATTCCTGGAGCAAGTATTTAAAAATGAGCAATATAAAGACTCTCAACAGTCTTTCTAGATTCTTGTGAAAAACACATTTGCAGAATCAATTTAGTTAGAGACTCATGGAAACAATAAAAACCATAAATGAGACTTTGCTGTTTTAAAGATTCTCAGTGCTGCATAAGAGTTATGGCCACAAGATGAGAGAGTGGGAGAACTACGAGCAACACGAGCAAAACTCAACATCTCATAACATTTTCTAGTAGAGCACTAACAGATGAGTAAGTGGTGTATACTCAGAGAAAAGGAGCTGCTAGCAGTATTTTTTTTTTGAACAAAACAGTTGCACTGATTCATCTTTGGGCACAGGTTGAGTGTTAGAGCATGTATCCAGGCTATTAGCATGATGAAACCCTCTGCTGAATGCACCCTCATGATAACAGTGTGTGTTATTTAGACTCCAGCCTATGATGGGAAAATAAAGCTCTGACGGAGAAAGTCACTGCTGGTGGCAGACATGCTGAACAGGGCATACCTTCCTAAGTACAACACAGATGGCACTGCAGAACAAGAGAGAAAGTCTATCAACATGCTACATTACCTTCGCATCTGGGAAGCTCCAGGCAATACAGCAAGGCACTGAAGAGGATCGGGTGCTGCAGGGAGGAAAACAGTGCATACTCCAAGGATGGCCAGAAAAAAATGACATAGGAAGGTAAATCATGCTTTGAAAACTGTGCTCTGTATGTGAGATATATATCTTACTTATTACTTAAATTTTATTTATAATTAATTAATTTGACTTTATATTTAATTTGTAACAACAAAAAAAATGCCATGAGAAGAAATGAGATGTATTTTAAGAACTGATATCACAAAATAACTCATACTTCATGACACAGGTTTGCTTGAAATATCCCTGCAAGAGTAGTTAACTGAGAGCTACATAAACCAATATGTATTGTGCAAAACAGTTAGTGAAAGAAAAGACAAGAAACCAAGAAACTTTATAGATAGATTTGAGCAACCCCACTCATAATCTATATAAGGGCTGGAAGCCAAAGGCCTTACTCCGCAGAGGACAGGAACATAATAGTAGGAGGCTATTAGTTTAATTCATAGGGGCACAGTCTGTCTTGGGGAAACTTGGTCAGGACTGAGAATCTGAAAACCAAGGGCACAGTTTTTCAAGTACTGTAGATCTGACATGCTGTGATTAGCAAATAGCCTCAGTACAAAGGCTCAGATATCAAACATTAAGAGCCAAAAGAAAATCTGAATTCTGATTATCTTCCCAAGGTGCATATTGTACAGCAAGAAACAGGTTTTTTTTTAATCAGGCAATCAGAAAATTAATGGTTAATGTAGAGAAAAAGTAAACCTTCTTTCCCCATGTGATTGAATTCAGTGAACTATCACAATTGTCCACATACTAGGCATCAGCACAAGACCAAAGCAGTAAATAGCACTGGTTTGAAAAGTCCAGGAAGCACAAATCTGTTTCCTGCAGGCAGTAATCCTCTGTCACTGCCTTCTGGTCCAAAGAAGTGCCTAGCAGACTGTTGAGCTAAGGAAGAAGCTCTTTCCGGCAAAGGGTTTTTCTGTATAAAAAATGTTATGTGTTTGGATCTAACATCAATTAATCTTAAAGAGTAAATAGTCTGAGATAGCGGGATGAAGTTGAAGCAGATATAAATTTGTGATAATAGCAAAGCTGAAACCTAAGATGCCAGTCCTGATTTGGTCCTTAATACATGGAGTTTTAATGCATAAATAGTGGTTTTGTATTTAATCTCTGAGGAGAGCTGTCCTATTTCCTCAGATTATTTGTCAATTTATTTCCAAAGTAGTATCAGTCAATTGAGCTCTGTAGTCCAGCTAATCCAAGGGCTTGATATGTTTTTAATACCTAAAATCTCTGATCAATATGGTGCATTGCATGTCCCCAGTTCTTTTTTTTTTTTGTGTGTGTGTGTATTTAATATACTTGCTGCCATTATTGGGAATAGAAAATAGTTCATAAATGCTGGATTTTGGTTGTTGGCTTGAGAAATTTCTGAACATTACAGATGGGCTGTGATTAGAAATAGATCTGCCTGAAGATGACTTCCCCAAGGCCTGGTCAGTGCTGGGGGGAGCAAATTTTGTGAGCTAAGTCACTTCAGCATCATTTTTTTAATGATCTGTGGTTCATTTGGGAGCAGCAGTAAAGAGTTTTGCAGGGAAGTCTGGGCTTCCAAGTGGACTGTGAGAAAATCCTCTCATCTTTTTCTTCTGTGGTATGCCTTTGCTTTTGGGATAGGAAAGAGAACAGTGCAATAAAAACTTTTGGAAGCTTCACAATACCACTCTTTTAGTAGAATTCATCATAGATTAGTAAAATGTGCTAAACTTTCACCGTATTTTTGTTCAATTTTCTTTTTGAAACAGGTAGTACAGAGCTAGTTTATTAACGATTATGCTTCCATGAGATGTAAATCTCAACCTTTGGGCTCTTTTCGCATAGCAGCTGGATGAAAAAAGAAGGGGAAAAAAAGAACCCCAAAACCAATTCATGAATACTTAATGAATGAGCGAACACTTGCATCATATAAATATTTTCTTTCTCTTCATCAGTATTCAGGGCCCGTATTGTATCTGGCAAAGGTTTCAGCTGACTTACACTGAAGCAATAAATTAATACAGTTTAAAAAAGAAAAAAAGCTACCAACAGCTTTAAACCAATTAAAATGTTTGAAGCAGACTGTATGCATGTTAAAATGTCATGTCAAGATCCTGCTGCACAGAACCAAAGAACTGTAATGAGCTGAGTGTGGATGAGCAAAGACTGCAGTCTTCAAGGGTATTGGTGTGAGCTTTGTGGCATGCAAAAATATCCCTGTACTTTAAAATGCTAAATAGTCTGAACTATATCAGGGTGGGTGCTAGTTTTACTGTGGAACACCGTCTGCCTCAGAGTTTTGTAGTCTTTAATTTTGGATCCAAATATAATAAAAATTAAAAAAAAAAGTCAAGTATTTCCCCTTCCCAGAGTTACCTCCTTAGTGCAGAGTACCTGCAGCCTTCCTTCCAAGGAACTGCACAGGGCTTACTGCTCTCCTTTCAGATGGCTGGTTTTTCCAGCTGTTTATAAAGTCCATAAAGGTGAGTGCTTAGAAGTTTCAGTCTTTCCTTACAGAAATCCCTTGTGGTCTGAGCCTTTTCATGGGGAAAAAATGTCACACAATTTGCAAGCTGCATGAAAAGCTTCTGTAGTGGGGATGCAGAGCTGTGCAGTAACCTTCCATGAAACAGTCTTAAGAATTTTATTGAACTTATGGATTTATTTTTATAAGCACTACAGTATGTTTGAAAACAAGCCATCAAACGGAAGCTATCAAAGATTTTCGTCATGGTATCTAAGGCAGAGAATACCCATGGGATCATTCGAGAAACTGAAGAAGCCCTTTCCCAAACATCACACTAGTTCAGAAGGGAAGGAAAACAGAGAAAAAACATTGCTTATCCTCCAATACTGTCTGTACCAAAAATATGAACACAGTTTGCCCCTCATTTTCTTTCTAACAACACTATTTATGAAGCTAGAAATTGTGTGGCTGTTTTATTAGAAAATATGTGATACTGTTAATGTCTTTTGTAGTATAGTTTATAAGGAATAAACTTTAGAACAGTGCTCTTGTTTATAGAGTAGGATGATGAGAAATATGTTGAAATGCAGTAAAAACTACTAAGAAAAAATTATACTTGAATTTATTATTCTTCCAATAACATAACTCTAAGGATCAGAGCTAGTTGGATTGTGTATGAAAAATAACCATATTCTAGAAATAAAAATGCTAACATACCATAATAGATTTGTATGATGGCTGCTCTGAAAGTAATACCTTCTCGTTTATTATGTTGACCAGTGATGTCGGAGGTGGATGTTGGTGTTATGGCAGTAGAGGCTGAACCTTCCTGCCAATATTCTGTTACATTTTATTGGTGTGTCACAGATGGCAGCAAAGGAGCACTCTGACAAAATGGCATCTGACATGCAAGTGTGTATGATGCAAAGGGGTGGCATTCCTCTATGAGGAAAAAAATGGCACCCTTGGACATTCATTGATGCTTTCTGAGCATTTGTGGAGACCAGATAATGGATGTAAGCAAAGAGAAGTGGTGAGTGGTGCATTTTAGCAGTGGTGACAGAGACATGAAAGAGAAGTCACATTCCTAACGGCCATGAACAGCTGTCACCTCTGAAGGAAGAGTGTTTCGATCATCTCAGCCACACAAATTGACTAATGAAGCTGGCTGTGTTGAAAAATAATGTTTTGTAGCTGAGAATTTGCACTATCAAATAGTGTTACTGTGCTCTTTGTGTCTGTTGTAGTTTCAATGGGCATAAATAGGAGACGTTACTTTCAGAGTGACATATATACTTTTTGTAAATGCAAATCATAATTGGTAATTGTTACTTAAATATGTCTGTTGTTGTGTTTGTTTGTTTGTTTGTTTGTTTTTTAATACAATAGCTCTATGTATCTTGGAAAGCACAAATGATCCCTGTAATGTGGTGCTAAACACATCATGAGAAAGGGGGAAAGCCTGTACCTTTGTCATGCATGATAATGATTCAAAGAGAACATTTTTAAGTGGGGATGTGTTATGGGATTTTTTGTTTGTTTTTGGTTTTCTCTTGATATGCACTCCTACGACCTTGTACACTTGTACAAGTCAGGTATTATAATATCCCATAATTATTTCTCCAGCTTAATGACTTTTTTTTTGAAAAAAAAAAAAACAAAAACAACAGACTTCTAAAATTTGTCCATGTTTTATCTGCCTTATCTATCAAAAATAAAACCAAACAAAAACAACATAAACAACTTCAAAACCATTTAGTGAATGAAAATGCCATTTCCATTTGGACAGTAAGATCTGACATAATATCTGTCATAATGAATTCAAAATGCTCATATTCAGAGTATTGGATTGTTACAGTGAAAAGCCGTGAAGTTGCCTTAAGCAGTCCTTGAGTATACAATGTTATTCAGACATGTATAATTATTTTAGGCAAAATTTCAGTTTTTCAGCAATGCTTATGATTCCTTGAAAACAACCTTTTTGTCAAGGTAAGGTTATTTATTCTGTTTTGTACATCAAGTGAGACATATGAGAATTACTTCACAATTCTGTATGATAGTCTTTCCCCTTATTTCTGTTTTGCACTGATCTCTATGAGTTCCATATACTATTGTGTATCACTGAAAGAAAAGCAAAGAATATTCAGGAACTGAAGTTCATTTCATCATCATCGTCTTCATAATCACTGAGCAACATGAGTTTGCAACTAGACAATCTTTGTTAGTCATGTATAATTTCTATAGCCAGAAAGGATATTAAGAACTTTTCAACAGAGAAATTACACAGCTGTACTGACATATCTCCACATATCTGCATGCTTACGGTTGATACAACAAAATTTGTCTGGTACTTCTGCAGCATCTTTGATAAAGAAGGAATACTGAGTTGTATTTTCTTTTTTAAAATCAAAGATGAACTTCTGAATTATTCTTATCAAATTTTGGATTATTGTGTGCTATGCAAGAAGAAAATTAACAAGAAGTAAGTATATTGTCTTTTTTTTTTCAATGACTTTTAGAAAGTATAGTTTCTCCATTAGTATTTTGCTAACAACATCAGGCAATGATGAATTGTTAAAGCAAAAATCATTTGTTATTATGATACCTTTTACTTTTTCCACTATTCCTAGTCAATTTCAGAGCTAACTAGAAAAGCTGAGCAAAGGATGAGTTATGTGTAGTACCTATATATTATATGAAACCTCTAATCCCATGTGAGTTATACCATTGAAAGTATACAAAGCAGATGTTTTAGCAAATATTAGTTTTAGATGTGAGCAAATTTTGTAATGAACACTTCTGAAATTTTCTGTCCCAATCTGCCATTACTCACAGGAAAGGGGCAAGTTCTCCTTGTTTCTGCCAGGTGCACCAGGATCAGTTTTCAGCAGCTCAAAAAAGGTAAACAGGCAACCTTGTCTCTACCTGTTAAGAGTATACAGCATGAAGTTAACAGGAACACAGTAAACTCTTCACTGTAATCCACATAGATACACCCTTGCTTATGAATGTTTATTCTTCTGCTGCATCAATTATTGCTTGAGATTGCATCTTCAGTCCTTAACCTTTCAAAATGAGATTGTTACAGGTAAATGAAGCAGATGCTTGAACAATAGGATAGCTTCTCCCCTGCCTTCCCTCTCCTCTCCAGCATGGAGAGCACTGGAGGCAGCCCCCCGTGCTGACCCCCTGGGTTCCCTGCGTAATGTACATTCCATAAAATAAACCTTCTGCTCTATTTAGCTAGGAATTACCTCAATTTTACTGAGAAGACTTTTTTTCTGATATACTGAGATTTAAAAGTTTTTGAATCTTATAAGGCCCAGCTTGTAGATACCCCCTTTCAACAAGATGACAGTGTGGCCAGGAGTCAATCACAGCCTGGACAATCAGGAGTTTCCAGATTCTATACCACTATTTTTTATCAGAAAGCAAAATATGCAGCAGAACAAGATCAGTGTTTAGTTTCAGACACTTCAGATCTTCTGGAGAAATGCATTAAAATAAACATTTTGGATGTGTAGGAAGTGTAGGCAGTGACCTTGCAAAGCAGTTATAGCTGCAGTGAACCACTTATCTGACATGTTTTAAGAATTCTTCTATGACTTGAATAATGTTGTGCTGCTATTGATATTTAAAACACAAATAATCCTTGTGTACCTTCCCATCTGATGCATCATAATCAGTGAACTACTGCCAGTTGAATGGGCTGACTCATTGGCCTATTGACTCATAACATACCAAAAATAACACTCAGAATTTGCGTATTATAGAGATGGAGATGCTATTGTCAAACCAGATAGGCAGGCAAGGTAACTGAATAGAACTTTTACAAATATGATTGTTATTGCTGTTGCTTATTGTTGATTTTTCATATGTAGAGAAAAAAAACAACCACGTTTTTGTTTGCTCCAGGGTTTCTGCAAACCGCTGTTGTGCTTATTTCAGTACAGAGATTCCAAAAAACATCAGCTTTAATTTTGTAACCAACTTTTAACTAAAAGAAGACCAGGAGAATTAGGAACTGCTCACTGATGTAGTCAGACATAGTCATCTTTATTTTTGTAGTCAGTAAATAATAGTTATAACTGATAATACATAAGACTCTGTTCTGAAAACAAGACCTTAGCAGAAGGCACGTGGGCCTTCATAAGTGTCAGCACAGCAGTTTTCACAGAGGTGTAGAGTGTAATTCCAAATTTTATTCATAATGTTCTGGCCAAAATCTTTCTTGATATCTGGAGAAATATGTAGTTTGAAATTATGGTTAGAGATTTCTGAAAACTAAGCCATTGTTTAACATTTTAGTTGCATACTTTTTATCATTAAGCTTGTTCGAGTTGTTATTACTGGATCATTTTACAATCGTTTTACAACCCAAACATGATACTTACATGTATGTATATATAGATATATAAGCAAAGATGTAAAGCAACTATAATAAAAAGTTTTTGTGAAGTTTGTAAGCATTCCTAGTATAGATGATTAGATTTGGGACTTGAAGGTTTGCCTCACATTATTCAGATTTTGTCGTCTTAAAATTTATTAAGAAGAGGATAATTACTAACCTGGTATTTCCTACACGTTGCATTCAGTCTAAGCTGGATGTTTCTTATCAGTTTTCTCCCTTTGTTGCTGTTTTTATGAGTAAACTCCAGGACTGCAAAGAACATTGCAGAATTGATATAGAAAAAAAATGAACATTGTGAAGAGTTCCCTTATTTACGAAAGCAGTGTTCTCAGGGTGAGGTGATTTCTGCCAATGTATGAGGAAAGGACTATCTGCACTTTCATAATTCAACAGAGATCATCATAATTTGTTGTAAAATAAATGAAATAAGCCAAAAACTGGAAGAGAGAATTAGAAATGCATATATTTTGACAACATTTTTTTCAGCGGATTATGTTTTAACTGAACATATTTTAGAATGAAAAATATTTCAAGTCTCAGCCCACTCTGAAGCAATAATTCTAATATAAATATTGTACAGTTGGGGATTTTCCAAATTCCTGGCTTTTACCTAAACCTTCTCAAAAATTGCTGTATGCAAATACCCCTTTGTCTGTACATAACATGAAATAATAATATAAGAAGGGGTATAGTTCAAAATACATATTGATCTATCAGGAATTTCAGGGTGAAATATGACATCTAATTTGTTCTATTAAACTGCTCTAACTTACATGCAACTTCCTACCTCTATTTGTTTTATATATTTGTTGGTTCTCTCAACAAGAACCTGAAGGGATGTTGTGGAGAGGTGGGAGTCAGCTTCCTCTCCCGTGTAACTAGTGATAGAAGTAGAGCGAATGGCCTCAAATTGTGCAGGGGAGACTCAGGCTGGACGTTAGGAAAAACTTATTCTCAGAAAGAGTGGACCAGTGCTGGAACAGGTTGCCCAGTTGATTGAGTCACCATCCCTGGAGGTGTTCAAGAAACATGTAGTGTTGTACTGAGAAACAGGGATTAGTGGGAAATATTGTTGATAGGTGGACGGTTGGACTGGATGATCTTGGAGGTCTTTTTCAACCTTGGTGCTTCTATGATACTACACATTATTTAAAATATTTTGTGGAATACATTCTGCTGTATAAAACTATAATGAAATTGCAGTCCAGAGGTACAATTACAATACCAATATCAAACTCTGCTTAATAAGTTCATCAGTCATCTCTTTTGTATGATGTTACCAGATGGGTTGACTTTCATTGCACTGTGGTTACAAGCATTTAGAAATATGTGATGTACAAACCTGTGGGTGTATCTTACTGAAGTAATTACAGTCCTCAGCTCCTGCAGAAATATGTATGATCGAATAGCATTTGAAGCTTAGTATGTATTAAGGGGAATGTTTTTAGACAAACTGCAGAAAATGCTGAAGGGTCATACAGCATAGGAACCTGAGCAGAATGTGGGACTGCAGCTGCACCCTTGCTGAGAAAATGTGGAGGTGAAGGTGGAGAGACGAAATTGGGAAAATGTGATTATTTTTTCTGACTTGTAATCCTCAGTTACAGCTCTTCTTAATTTGGGTCCATGAGGCTTTCTAACTGTGGTATTACTTGCTTATATTTTTATGGTATGTTATAATTTTTTTTGGTGTGATATTTGATGAAAAATTCTTTATTAAAATTCTCTTTACAAATACTTTTCCACTAAAAGAACTGTTGGCAATTTTACCAGTAATTTCCCAGACATTTTTCAGGTGAGACAAAATGTTTAGCCAGCCAGCAGTGCTTTTCAGGTGAGACAAAATATTTAGCCAACCAGCAGTGCTGTATGCCATGCTACCTACATCAATAGTGTAGAATACATACCATGCTGCAATACAGAGAAGTTGTTCTCCCTTTGTTCGCTGTCAGCCTGAATGAGGAGTAAACATATAGTCAATGGCGTGAGAAGCACAGTTAATTACCTTAGCTACATTCAATGGGATAGAGAAGGATTCTTTTTTTATTCCACATTATTATGCTAAATGTGGAAAAGTCACATAATCATTTGAAAAAAAAAGGCATATATTCTAGATCCTCAATACCTCGAAGTCTGTATCATTCACCTTTTGATTGAGGATCAGGCATTTGAACTAAATTGACGAATAGACGTTAACAGTGCAGTTTGACGTAATAGTGAGAGGGAAGTATTGATGATAAATATTCCACCACAACTCAAGAAAGCTTCACTGTTAATGCAGCATTGTTACATTTGTCTTAATTTTTTAGCTGAAACTAGGTACATGTTCCTGATGACATAGCAGCCACAGAAGTATCTTGGGTCATCATGACAGCTATTTAATGTTCTGTTTCATAGTTATATGGGAGCATTAAAACATAATTATATTTTCTTTTGTAAACAAAGGAGAAAATAACTCGGGAATGTCACTGGACTTTTAACATCTGATTGTACTCTAACATGGACAAGGGAAACTGCATACAACCTTTTCTTCTTGCAACCTATAGAATGGTTTCTTAAACAGTATTTGTTGTTTGAAATTGTTTATCTGGCTTGACATTGTCTTATTTTTTGCTGCAATATGAGAAAATTATTTAGATAGTTTCTTAACTGAAGAAAAAGTGTGTGTGTTTGAGGGTAAAACTGGTATTTCTAAAACACTTCACTTTTGCATTGTGGTGGCTTTACTTTCCCCCCTATGCCTCTTACTTTCTCTGTCACATCTGAGGAGATTTGCAGAGAGAAACTGTTAAGTGAATTTCTCAGTTTGCAAGACTGCAGGCTGATTAGACATGTTGAGGTGCACTTTGGCTCTGTGACAGTGCTTGACAAATCTGATGGAGCTGGTGAATCCCTTGAGGGAAGATTTTGTACATAACTCTTAAATAAGAAACATCTGCTGTATTTCAAACTGTGTCTCTCCTTGTCTTATTCTATCTCCTAAATTAAAGTTGGAGGAGACAATCAAAAATAGTCTCATTTTTCTTGTAAAGCAAAATAATAAGCTTTTATTTTAATTATTGCTTCCATATTCAACAGTTGCTAAGGTTCATCAGAGGCAGATGGGTCAGAAAACTGTCACAGGATTGACATAAGTGCCCATAATTGTTAGCTTTTCTGTTTATTTCAGCTTTTGACGTGAGCATTCATACAGCATTTTAATTAAGCTGTTGAATTCTTCTTTGTGATCAAAGAGCAGTTCTACGGTTTTGCCTGAAGACTGAGGAAACAAAACTCCGTTGCAAACTACTTGATAGTCTTCATAGACCACTCATAAATTACTGTCTTTAGAGATCACACAATTCTTTCTCAAATCTACATAAATATGCTTAGAAAAAAGTCATGTTATAATCAAAGCAGCTAACAGTCCCAAGTCACCTGGAAGTATTACATTCATATCCAGATAACAAACTGATAGCAATAATTGTTAAGACTTCACAATCTGGGTAACCTGATGATTGCCTTATTACATATCCAAACAGACAGCATTCACTGTTAAAGAAAAAAAAATAAGTTATTTATTAGCAAATGTAGCTTAGATTTTTACTAGAATTTGTGACATTTTATCTAGTCTGATTTCATTTCCTAGAGTGTATAGTGGTAAATTATGGACATACAATCAATATATATTGCCTTTGTATTACACTTGGACCAACAGACATCTCAGTCTGTATCATGTCTTACACCTCAGCTTCTTCATTGCTCTGTTCTGAATGAAAGAGAATATTTAACTGGCATCCTTGGGATGGCTGAGTTCAGAATATGACACTCATTCCATTGATGGCAAGGTCTGTTGATTCCACTTACCAGAAAATGTAGTACGACCTGGTAAGTAATTATAATAAACAAGAGCTATGGCAAAAGACAGAGTTTTTGCAATATTTTAGCCATCAGAAGTCCAAGTTTCACTGAAGGTTATCATACTAAGGTGTTTTTTATCATACTAAGGTTTTTAAGGATTCTATGAAATGCCATTGTTTCTTCTTTTCATACAGTGCAGTTAAGAAATTTACTGTCTGTTCCAGGACAGGGAGAGGAGTGAAAATGTTGAGATAGATGAGATATATTTTTAAGGCATGAAAAAATTTATTGCTTTTGATATAGATAATGAATGAATTCTGTTCCATAAAATGAAAAGTAATATTTGTATGTAAAAGTGTTTAGATATTTGAAAGTTTTGAAATTTGTATTATATATTACAAATCTAGTGTAGATTTCTAGCGGCACTATGTAATCTTTCAGTCCCATTGAGTAGAAGCTCAGGGTGAATTGGATGACCGGAAGATTTCTAGTAGTCCATATACAGAGCACAAATTACCTACACTTCTTCTAAGGTTTCAAGGCTTCTACACTGCCCTCATAAAAATGTGACGGAAAAAAAAATTAAAAAATTACTTTTTTCCAGTTAGATGCATTCAAAATCTTGCTATCAGTTTTTATTAAAAATGCAAAATGAGTTTTTAGCAGAGCTTTGACACTTGCATTGTTAATGTGCCTTCAGGCATGTAATTAGTAGAAGAGTTTAATCTTTTATATTCCACACTTTGATCGGAATAGAAAAGCTCAGAGAGTCTATAAAGTATTGACCAGCATCTTTGATAAAAGAAAGTTGTAAGTACCACTTCAAGACACTTCCATAAACTTGAATGCACATCATTAGTTCTGCGTACAATAGAAAGCATGTTCAGTTGTTATTGTTATTATTGGTAGATCAATTCAGATCACAGGAATCTTTTTATTTTTCTTCTTCCTCACCCTTTATTTGTTTAGATACTTATCATGTTTGTTTTTCAACATTCACAAAAAAACTTCAGCACTACCTTCTGTAACAGTCAGATAAATAAATGATTTATTCTATAGCTGAATCTATGCTAAAAAAATTAATCATTCATTAACAAAACATGTCTGGTAGGCTGACTGGTAAGATGAAGCTATTTGCATTAATATCTTTTAACATGTAATAAAAGTGAAATTAAATTTGTGTGCTATTATTGTAAAATATGAATTTGTCATTGAATTCTCAGAACAAAAACCAAGCTTGAAAAGCCTGTAGTTATAGTAACTAGTTTTAGAACTCTTATAAAATAACTCCTATATAATGAAAGTTTTGACTTCTACTGCACACGTTTCTCACACTTACATAGATCAGATCAGTCAGTGAAAAACACCTACTGGTTAACACAGTTCTTTTCCGTTTCTTGCAGACATCTTCCTGCCTGTCTGGCATGACAAACCACAGTGAAAAGCAAAGATCCTGGCAAGGGTGAACTTGGGGCTGCATTTGTCATTGCAGGTAAGCTTTATCATGAGAGAGGCATTGGAACCAGCCTCAACTTGAAATTAATCGAGACTAATGACCAAATATCACCAAGTAGCTACGCACCCACACAATTGCTTGTTCACTTGTCTCCTTCCATTCAAACACTGGAACAGGCTCCCCTAGGGCAACATGGCACAAAGCCTGGTGGAGTTCAAGGAACATTTGGACAACACCCCACATAGTTTGCTTTTGTGTGGTCCTTTGTGAAACTGTGATATGGCTTGTGGGTCCCTCCTAACTTGGAATGTTCTACGGTTCTATGATCCATTATATCCCAGATTCTCTTGCCCCTTTCCATAAACAAACAATGGTAAGGCAACATAAAGCAACAATCAAGAAAAGGTAACATTTAATTTAACTTTATATATATATTACTGATTGCTACTTCTTCATTTATGGTGAGGCATGAGAATTCGGACTTGGGAATAAGGGTTAGTTTGACAGATTTAGAGACTATACATTGTATATTACTTAGAAACTGTGCATTTTCAAAGTTCTTCAAATTAAAATAGTAACAGTTTCTACAGTCAAACAACAAAATCATTTAGATCAAATATTCTCACAGAGGAACTTCACAAATAAAGAAGAAAATGAAATAGAGGATATGATATGGTTTTAATTAATTTACCTGTCTTGACAGTTTCTCAATACTTTTTCCCCTTTCAAAGACTTGCTTCTTCTTTATTTAATTAGCTACCTACATTTGCATGTTTATAAACTGCTTAAGTTATCTGTGAAAATACAAAAATAAATCACTTTCCCATCTTTATTATAAATGAATCTGCCCTGTGCAAGTAGTGTTGAATTATTCACCAACACAAAATTCATTTTGAAGCTAATATATTTTGAGATGATTTATCAAAAGAAATGTGTTGTAACCAGAAATAACTTTTCTAAGCATAATTTTTGTAATTTCTCTCAAAAGAGATGCTTAAATTGGGGATTCTAGTGGAAGTGTTACATATATTTTGTTCTTTGTTTTTGTTTTTATAGATGAAGAATTCAAGACTGTTTTCATTAACACTGCAATATTTTGCACACTACTTCGTAACCTCTATATTTAATCAGTGCACTGAAAGAGATAGAAGTCATTCAGAAAAATAATATAAAATGATATGTCTGAATACCACACCTTAGTGCATACTATCATTTAAAATAACAGTGATCACCTTGAGCTACCTTTTTTTATTATTATTATTTTTAACTATTTTACTTATTATTCTTGCAAGGGATTTTGAACGTATACAAGTTGCAGAAATTAAAATTCTCCCTTCAGAAATTGTTCCTAACGATTAGAGGGTTTTTTTTTCTTTATTTTTTTGTTGGGTTTTTTTGGAGGGGGGTGGAGTGAAGTGGGGATTTTATTGGTGCTGATGGTGTTTTTTTTTTTTTTTTTGAGATAGAGCAAGAGATTGAGTGCTTAAACAGAAGATAAACAAGGTCCTGAAGTGACATTTTGTGTTTTCAAATTCTGTATTTCATTCATGCATAGGCTCTAAGCAATTTGTAAAGGTATTCACAGTGAGAAAAGGTTCTGCTACTTAAAAACTGTATGAGCTGGATTTTGTAAGAATATTCTAACCTAAAAAAAAAAACAAAATCAACTGCATTATTTCCAATAATGACACCTGTCATCTATTATGTGTCCAGTTAGAAATGTGTCCAGTTCTGGGCTCCCTGGTACAAAAAAGACAGGGATCTCCTTGAAAGAGTGCAGCGGTGGGCTACAAAGATGATAAAGGGCCTGGAATGTCTCTCTTATGAGGAGAGGCTGAGAGACCTGGGTCTGTTCAGCCCTGAAAAAAAGAAGACTGAGAGGGGATCTGATCTATGTCTACAAATATCTAAGGTGTGCGAGGCAAAGGGACGAAGACGGACTCTTCTCAGTGGTGCGTGGTGGTAGGATGAGGGGAAACGGCCACAAACTGATGCATAGGAAGTTCCGTACAAATGTGTGTGGGAACTTTTTAACAGTAAGGGTGACAGAGCACTGGAACAGGCTGCCCAGAGAGGTTGTGGAGACTCCTTGTCTGGAGATATTCAAGACCCGCCTGGACGCCTACCTGTGCAACCTTGTCTAGGGAGCCTGCTTTGGCAGGGGGGTTGGACT
>JANHGO010004792.1:0-24235 GCA_024606505.1 Aquila spilogaster
GGGGAAAGAGACTGGCGAGGGAAAAGAGGGAAAGAGAGAGGAGAGGGAAAAGAGGGAACTGAGGGGAAAATGTATAGGAAACGTTTACTCTCAGAATGAGCGTTGAGGCGTTGGCGCACGCTGCCCGGGGAGGTGGTGGAGCCGATGTCCGTGGAGACGTTCGGGGAATGTGGAGATGCGGCACTGAGGGACGTGGGCAGTGGTGCGGTCGGAAGGTTTGGGGTTGGACTTGGTGATCTCAGAGGTGTTTCCCAGCCCTGATGATAACGCGATTCATTTGTAGGTGAGCGTGGTGCTGTCACTGTGATCAGCAGCATCCAGTGTGAGCATTCGGCACAGCTCTGCAGAGAGGCTCCAATTGCAGGATATGGAAGCACCTAGGAGCAAAAACCCCAGTACTCATTTCAGTGCATGCATAGAGTGCTTAGAGCCCAGGCTGTCCCCTACCACAGGACAGAGCACAGGGTGCGGTGCTGTGCCTGAGTCCTCCTGTCCCTGACCAACCGGACACTGGGACAAGACACACAACGGTACACTCACTCACAGGTGCAGCAGAAGGAAAAGAAGACGTCTGTCAGCGATTATCTATGCAAGCTGCAAAAACAGCGTTTGCAGTAGCTCTCCTGGGCCCTGAGAGCACTTCGTGAGACGTGCTGAGATGGATAGGATTTATAAACCGTGGATGGGTATTTCCTACAGCGCAGCGCTCTCAGCAGCGCTGTTCCACGAGGCTCTCTGTGGAAGACATATATGTTCATGAAAACATTTTATAGCCCTGTTGTGCTGGGATTAATATCAGATAAGAAAGTTCAGACCGCGTGCACTTTGTTCTCCCCAGCACATTTCTAAGTCCGCAAATAGAAAGGAGCCCACGGGAGCATATGACTATTAAGTAACTAATATACTTCCCAGTTGATGCAATTTTGGCGTTTCATACACAATTTTCACAATAATTTACAGACAGTGCATTTCTTCGGAAGCAGACAGCATCCGTGTGCACTTTGAAAGATGGTGTCTCAATCTACAGATAACAGCTGTGAGTGATGTGCCTTGGTGTATACAAGCTGCAAGTCGGCACTGTATGTGCTGTTACACTGAATGTCACTGGCTGAGCCCGGTGGTACTCATTCACCCAAACGTGCTCTGCTTTCCCTTCGCACCGCATCTCCTTGCAGCAGTGATGTTTTGTACAGGACAAGAGCAGCTCACGTTGCATTACGCGTTGTGTTGCCACAGCCAGCAGTGCACACATGGAGCCTTTCTGTCTGCCTTGGGGAACTTTTGGTAACTTTAGGCCACGTCCTGCTTAGATGGAGTCAGTGTCTGCGCCAACCAAAACCACACGAGCTGCGCTCCCAGGAAGGAGTATGGTAAGCTGAGCGAGTTGCGGGGAAGCTCTTAAAAGGGGAACTGATCTCGTTGTGCTGAACATGTTTTGTTTTATATTAGGCTTACAATTTTAGGCCCAGTGTTTGGTTTGGAAGCTGAAAGCCATGCTCGAGCCCACAGCTGCCAGCTCAAGAAGAGGCTGTGGTGTAATAGTCATTTTAATTCCTCCGTGCTGTAATCTGATGGTGGGATATGCTCCCAAGCTGCTTTTAGGTCTGACTGGGGAACAAAATCAATCACAGAATGCACATTACAAGAAAAGTGCTGTTGGTGTCAATTACCTAAGCTCTTTGAACGTAACTCTTCTAATTTCCTGTTAAATCAGTAATGTTACCAATCTTAGTCTATTATTTTAATTAGGACTGTGACTGCAGTTGCTAGGAGCCGAGCAAGTGCAGACAAATGTGAATGTGTAATTAGTCCCGCAAATGAGTGGCAAGTGGAACGTGTCAACAGCATGGATGGTTACAGCGTAGGGTGCAGCAGGAGGCTGAGCGCTGCAGGCCAGGTTCCGATCCTGTTGGCCTCAGCACCAGCCCAACATGGCTCCGCTGAGCTCAGAGTCACCCCAGACGTGAGTGGGGGTTGGACAGTCTGGGTCTGGCCCATGGTTATCGTGGTTCCTTAGTGCTGCACCATGGGCTATTTTTAAAGCACCAATGAGACCAATCTGGTCAGATATTTTTGCTGGGACGCTAACTGTACACCAAATGCTGAGGGCTGGTTGGAGGACCTGGGTGATCCCAGCACCAGCAGGCATCAAATTGCAACCCTCCAGCAGGACTGCAGCCCCCAGAGTGGGCAGGGAATGGCTTGGCTCCCTGCTCTACCTTTTGAGCTGAGGAAGAAACCTCCCAGCTTCTGTCCCATCTGACTGCCTTGTGCACCCCTGCATATCGACTAGGGAGACAGTGCACAGGCAGCATTAGCTACCGGCCTAGCTCAAAAAACAAGCTGAGGAGAGAATCCCCAGCTAATTATGAAGCTGAGCTGGGGGAGAAAACAACGTGGTAACACAGCTCCATCAAAATTAAGAATGAAAATCTTAAGCTGCTGATGTTGTATGACCGCGGGCTGCTTGCAGCAAGCGCCATATGCCTGGAGGTCCGGCCTGCCTCCAGTACATAGTGCAGAATGGCTCAGGAGGGAGAATGCTGCTTTTATTAGCACTTGGCTATCGGTCAGCAGTCCGTGCTCCACAAATAAATGAACGGGCTGGGTGCGTGTCATCCCAGTTCACATGTTACAGAAATAACACTGGACTGGAACCAGAGTTAACACAGCTAAAGTTTGGGATGCATCTGATCTGGAGAGCGGAGGATGGCAGAGCCTTGTTGGGTGCTGCCTGCTTTTGGAGGCAGACCTGACCTCTGCAGCTTAACCTGTCATCTGCACTCTGATTTCCCTGCATCAGTGGATCATTCTCTCACTTCACTTAATAAGGTACTTCTTTTGGAACAAATAGACTCAAAAGATGTCAGAGGTTAAATGAATGTTAGATTTAGTTACCTTTCCAAGACAAAAATGTTACAGAAATAGTATGATAGCAAATACCGTGAGGTTTTCATGTGGTCGTTCACAGGGGACCATGGGCTGGCTGTAGTGTTACGCTCCCACTCATGGATTGCTTTGCTGTGTTTTTTTTCCTCCTCTCATGGTGAGGTATGATTACTGGATCCACCCGAACACCTACCAGACAGTCTGGCAGTGCTCAGCATGCAGGTTCTTCTTTTCAGGAGTCTGTCCCCAGCAGAAAATAGAGTGACTTGGGAGCTTTCTTGAAGAAAGCAAACACTGCCTGAAAGCACGTGTGCCACTTCTCTCCCAGGCCTCCACAGGAGCTTTGAGCTCAATCACATTGCAGAGCCAGTTTTGTGCACAAAATAGTTTTTATGGAGAAAACAGCCCCTCTCTGCCTTTCCAGCTTGAGCATGGCATGCACACGACTGCTGGGCTCTCCCCTCTTGGCAGTCAGTGCAGGAGCTGTGCAGCATAGGGCATGTGTGCTGGTGCCCTTCTGCTTCTCTTTGCCATGAGGAACTGCAAAGCAGCTGCCCTGTGCTGGGCAGTGCTGGCTGGGTGAGCTCCTTTTACTTGAACAACTAGTGCCCCAGGATTGAGGCCCACGTGTTGTCATGTACGCATAGAGTCATCCATGGCCGTAAGATTGCACAGCTAGCTCGTAATGTGCATGTTAATAAGGCTATTAAAGTTTACAAATATCCTGTTCTTCCTTACAGTTTATAATTTAATTAATTGTCAGTTAATTGTCTTATTTTCCCCCTGTGATTGATGTCACTGAGTGGGATTAGGCAGCATCAGATTATAGAAAAGGCAGCAATGAATGCAGCATCCTATGACGGTATGAAAGGAGATGTTTTTATGGACAAATCCTTTCCGACATGGATGAATACCTCAATGAGATATCACAGGGTATCAGCTCCATACATATTGTAATGGGATCATTAGCGGAGGTACCAGCTGTGTGAGGTTTGTATTCACAAGCCACAAGTCAGTATCAGAGAAATATTCGCTCCTTGGAAATGTTTGCCAAATGTAAATCTTTCCCTTTTTACAGAGCCAGTGCTCAGTTTATATAAAGTGGGAAAATACTATATGAGGCCCGTGGGACTGCTCCAGCTACCCCTGAAGTCAGAAATGGCAGGGGAGCCTTTGGCTTCTGTGGTGGAGGAAGGAAACCTAAATGCAGTCCTATTCAGCAATATTATTCCTGGGGGAAAAAGCAGAGAGGAGTGTCTTCCATCAAAAGGCAGGTGATGTGTGCGTGAGCCAGGCAGCCCTTGTATGAGAGGCACCTTCATTCCCAGGCAGTAAAGGTGTGAAAGCTTCCATCCTCACAGAGCACGGCTTGCAGGCTCTCGCCAGGTTTGTTCTTACCTCCAGATGCACATTTGCACCAGAGGCATCCGAACAGGCTGGCAGCAGCACTCCTGTGGATGCTGTTCTGCATGCAGGCTGGTGCAAGTCTTAATCATGGCAGTCAGATGGGTCACCGAGCTCCAAGTTGGCTTTTAACCTACCCTCCGTGGAGCATCAAACTGCAGGTGCTACAGAAATTGCTCCAAGCATTTTGCCTTCCCCCAGGCATTGTGGATGAGCAAGGGCGGCCTGCTCCGGTTGGAAGGGCGCACTGTCAGCTCCGGGGCCGGCCACAGTGCCAAGCAAGGAGATCCAGGGTAAATGAAAACCCGGTCCTGCGTGACTTTTGACCGGACTTTGATGTCATTTCAGCAGAATAAATCTGGAGTGATTCCAGTGACTTTGATGTGAGTAAAATCAGACTCTGAAACTCTGCTGAACAGAAAATAACCCGTATGTTCCCGTCTGGGTGGGTGTGCAATGAGTTAGAACCCCTGCATAAATCAGCACAAGCTAAATAGGTTATTTCTGAAGCTGTAATCAGAACAAGGAGTCAGCCAAACCACATCTGTCTCTTTTAATTCATTCCTTCCATTTTGGGGACTTAGCCTTTAGAAACAGCTATCAGTGATTACATAAAAGAGATTAGCTAACAGTTCTGCATAAATCAAGGCCAGCGCAAGATGTTTCCTGCGGGCGTTGCGAAACCTGCGGCTGGCGGAGGACAGCGGTGCGAGGGCTGGGTAGGGCCAGGCAGAGTTTCGCTGCTGCTCTGAGCTGCCCTGCACAAAGCAGGCTCAAGGAAAACGCACGTGGGATGGGGAATGGTCTGCCCCAGGTTTGTGTGCTTGTTTTTTTTTTTCATGTGAGCAGATTTTCTAGCCAAGAGACATAGCAGAAACAATGAAAGGAAGAGAGGGGCAGGAGAACCTTATTGTAAACCAGATTTCCATGTGCGAATGCAAATCAATCTTGCTTGCTGTTAAAGAAGGAGCCAAGCCAGAACGTGTTGCAGCTACTCTCTTAGCACAGTTGCTAACAGAGTGTCTTGATATGAACACTGTTGTGTGACTCAACAAATCTTTTCTGTTTGTTTCTTTTTGCTTTTCATTTCCATGCGATTTCATCATTTTTGCTCTGTTAACACAAAGGGTGAGGCTTAGGGTTAGGGAGTTGGAATTTCCCTTTCTGTGTTGTCTTACCACTTGCCTCCTATTTTTCTTACTCTTTTTGTTGCGGGTCAGAGCAGATCTATGCTGAGATTGGTGGGGAAGGCTCAGCCCTTCTTTCCCATTTGATCTGCCCTGGACTGAAGAGCATCTGCCCCTGCGCTGTCCTTCCACCCACCATCAGTATGTCTGCACCTGAGCTTTCCTACCAAGCCTTTAAGCCAAAAACACCAAAAGTAGTCTTGAATTTTTCATTCTTTCATTTTTGAGGAACTGAATTTGAGACACTGCTGCTGAGTTTCAACACTGCCAAATAGCAGTAGATCTGTTTGCTGCTGAGTGCTCACTGCTTCTCACAGTCACAGTATTCGTTGCTTAGAGTTCTGCTTAAAACCTTAGCGAGACCTGGGAAATAGTGAAAAGAGGATGTATCACTTAGAAAGAAAGGAGCGTGAATCTAAGTACAATTTAAGGTCTGCTCCTTAAGCACGATGAAACCAGCTACCCAAAAGCATTTAGTGCTTTCGAAAAGAAGAAAAGCAGAGGTCCCCATTCCCTTTTGAAATGCAGAGGAAATACATGCCCAGGAATATATCTGAAAATGAAGCTGGTTATCTTTCTTCATCCTTTGATCTCAAGTGTCTTTTGAAATCTGGCCTCCAAGTGATATACCCAAGGATGCATGAAATCAAGCACTGAATCTTTATCTCCTCCACTTGTGTGTCTTTGCGCTGTGATTCACAACGCAGATCCATTCCTCTCCAGGACTGTTTCTGACACACAGCGATCAACAAGACAAGTCCCACAAATAAGGATGCCGGGCAGCATCGCGGAGTGAGGGAACTGCCCAATGATGAACGATTGCCCTGCAGACAGCCTCATCTCCTCCTGTCCGGGCTGCAGCTGCATTTGGCTCTGGATTCTCTCCAGATGTCTGAAGAATATAAAGATCTTCCCCTAATCCTTGAGCTGCATTGTGGACCGTGGATCCAGTCATTTCTGAACTAGCACCCATACAGAATCTGAGAGCTTCTCATGTTGGCAGTGCAGGAGGGAGGAGGGTGCCCAGAGACAACCGCTGATGTAGTGAAGGGAAATCTGAAGTTTCCCCTCTACTTTTTCATGCATAACAGCATCTTTATGCCTCATTTCCATCTTCACAGCTCCTGCAATTTACATAATGAACATTTGCAAAGCCTGAGATCTAGGATCACTTTGTATCACATTGACTGTAGATGACCTTCAACATATCATCAGAAAAGTTTCCCAGGCGGTTTTCCCAAAGGGTATGGGTATGAAACATAAGACCATCAGGAAAGGAGAAAAGGAGAATAAAATCAGATTTCTGAGATATCTGTCTTTCAAAGATGTATTTTCTGCAGCAGGGGAAAAAAACCCACAATTTAAAAAAAGGAGTACTACCTTCTTTAAAGCCAGTGTTGGTAGCGGGCCCATCAATAAAGTACCTTAATTAGGTTTGCTTTTGCAGATCTGCAGAAGGAATATTTCCATAACAGAATGCATTTGAAGAAATGTTAAATTCGTAAAAAACTGCAACCAGAGAGGCAGTTTTATTTGCATTCCCTCATAAACAGTGGCTGTAAAATGAGTGCATCCATTTTGGCCACCTGATCAGGTCTTACATCAGGAAAAATCTGATGGCACATGCGGGGCAGCATAGGCAGATATTCAAGATGAAAGAGGAATCCCAACCTCAAAGGTCGGAGCAGGACATCAGGGTACGAGCAGGCACCTGGTGCCCATTGTACCTTTGTGAAGGTGTCAGGTGCAGCTCTGACTCCTGCTAGCAGCGTGCAGTGAGCACGGGGTGCTAAAGCAGGAGCTGGGGAACTGACCCCTTTTTCCTCTGGCACCCCTCCACAAAGCACCGCTCTCGTCAGCCCCCATGTGAGCGGCAGCACAGCCTGTCTGGTGGTCCTGGCAAGTTGCATGGCCGCTGTTACGCCACACAGTGTGTTATACCAATGTGGAACAGTGGCAGAGCAACTTCTCCTGTTGTCCTGTGGGTGCTGGATAAGCACAGCTCAGGGACAGTCTCTCATCTGATGAGTGCCTGCGAGTTTTCTTTTGTTGTTTGGGCTATCAAGCTGGTTGTTGTTCACTGCAGTAATGGAGGATGCTTTGAAAGAAGAGATGCATTTTGCAACTGACTCGAGGGCTTTATTTGTATAGAAAATTAACTGAAAGCTGAAATACAGAGGCTCATTCTGGTGATGAAGAAAGGATCTCATGTTAGCTGTCATAAGACTCCTCAGATAAAATGGATCTTATGCACCACCACGATAGGCGTGCTAGAAATGGTCTGGCGCTGTTCTCATCACCGTAGGCCACGTAGAAAGTACTGCTCTAAGCAATAAGCACAAGCTGCTCGAAAAAAAATATTTTTGATTCCTTTGTTCTTTTAGAATGGCACCTTGTGTGTTCTGTTTGGGCAGGCATGTGTATTTACCCGCTGCAGGTGCATGATTGCTGCTGTTAGCTTGTATTTTCTGGCCTCCTGTGTGTTGCAAGAAGTTTCTCTCTGTATCCTGTGTGGCTTGATGCTACCCATACAGGGTCAGCTGCAGCCTGGTGATCTTTACCAGCTTGTTTCCTTTGGTGTGGTCTGGCTCTCTCTCCAATCGTTAGCTTGGCCTGTAGATAACCCCACAGAAGAGAAGTTCAGAAGTTAAGCTGCGTGTTGCAAAATTTCCACCATGGGACCAAATGCGAAGTGGAGCTGGGGGGAGGGGCACCCAGCTGGGGTCCCTGTGACAGCCCCCATCCCTGTGGGAGGGATGCTTTCTCCTTCCATCTTATTTTTTTTTTAATGATACCATATAGTGTTTAATAATTCAGTATATACATAATCCAAAATAAGCACGCTAATTAACCTTTGTTTTGAGAAATTCAGTTAATGCTTAGTCTCTGTTCAGACTCTAAACAGTTTGGAATGGGAAAGGTGCCATGGGGAAAGTGTGACAGAATATGTGCAATATTGAGCACCTTCAATTATTTAAACAGAAACGTGGGCTGGACCAATTAAGAAAAAAAGAAAAGTTGAGATACAGTCATGTGTGTGCTAAAATAACTGCATGTGGTGTTCCCAAAGTCTCAGAATGGTGAAGCACACAGAAAGCAGTTACATGGAGGAGGGAGTCTGGCTTGGAAGCATTGGCTGCTTGTCAGGAAGCCCCGCACCTTCCTGCTGGAGCTGGGGAGGGGAGGGGAAGGAACCCAAACTCAGTTGCTGGCAGTGGCTGCCCGCCCTGGCTGGGTAAAGCTGGGCACTGCATCCCGCTCTGCGTCCCAGAGAGATGATGAATTTTCTGAAAGGTCAGATGCTGTACTCTCACTCATGAGCATTAGTCCTCTGCAGCCCAAATGCCTTCAAAATACATCACTGTATGAAAATAATTTTCTCCAAATGCTCAAGCTTTAGTATTCTTCCCCAGCTGAACTGTAAATAAAATTATTTCCTAAGAGCACTTATTTGAGCTTGATTATTAAATACATTGCCAAAATCTGGTCGGTTAATATACTGCCTGCTACTTGAGCTGAAGTATCTAGAAGACAAAGAAAGAAGTAAACGAAAAGGAAATCAACATTTTGCTAAATTGCATGTTTTTAAAAATCCCGTAATTGAGGCTGCTACTTCATTTCCATTTGTAAAACAGATTGAGTTCCCTTTCCATCTACTAATGGATTTGGTTTATCTCTGATACTAATTGCAGCATTTGCATGGCTCACACAGGCGGCTTGTGACAGGACGTTGAGTAAGGAAAGTCCAAGTGCTGCGGCTGTGCTGTGGGCTGTCATTTCGGAGCAGTGCTCGGCACCGAGCTCTGCTGAACTTCAGGCCCTTGTTCTTTTTCCTGTGGCTCCAAAGTCTGGGTCAGTCAACCAAGATAAACTTGTTAATTTGCTGTCAGGATTATGTGCCTCAGGTCTCACTTGAGAAACAGTGGGAAGGTTCAGGTGATAATAAGGCGATACCAGACAGTCTGGATGTTTAATTAAACTTGGCCGTGCCCTCTTTGACCTAGTGATTGGGCTGCAAATGTCACCAGAACAAAGGTTGCTCATGAGGTTTGCACGTGTACCTCTGCTTTGCAGGGTTTGTGACGGAGGTTGGGGTTTGCACCATTTTTTCCTCATGTTTTCACCTCACCTATGGGAAGGGAATTGTGTTCTGAAGCTCTGAGGTGAAAGAAGATAAACTTTGTGTGTGTGTGTGACGAATAAGCCTTTTCTTAGAACCTGCTACAGCAAATGAGTTTGTGTGCTTCTGAATGAAGCAATATGTATGATTCTGGGACTTGGGTCGCGTGGTAAATGGAGAAAACACACTTAACATCCTAGCCAGCGTTCAGCCCCTAATTAGCAGCAGGGCTGCTCTCGAGCTCAGGTATAAACTATGTTAATGCCGGGGTGGGAGGACAAGCAGCTTTCCATAGTGTTGCCCCCAGGAACGTGGGCTGTATGAGCACCCTCAGCAGCAAGCAAACCGAGGATTCACATTTTGGCTTCCATTGTTTCATTCTACGTTTACAAACAGAGGCTTTATTATTATTTTTAAGGTGCTCTTGAAAGCAGTCCATCTGATTCCCAGGGAGTTCAGCGTGGCAAAGAAAGCCCCAGCTACAGAGTCGCCTTTGTGGAGCAGGTCTGTGGGCTCTCTGCCATCCGCGCAGCAGGAGAGCGTTGTAATAATGACACCAACATCTACCAGATGTCTTCTGGAGGATTTTGTTTCTAGATGCATGGCTGCTAGTTCACAAGAGCATGTGGGGGGTTTTCTGCCCTAATATACACGATTTGTTTAAAAACTTCGCAGGTGTTAGAATTTTTATTGAAGTCAGAGAGCTGAGAAATTATATACAGTCGGTGAGGTAATGCTTTCTCCTCTCAGATGGGAGCAGAGAGTGTACACAATCTGTATTGAATAAGGGGCAGCTGTGTTGCCAGCACAATTTTATACATCTGAAAACTAATCCCAGCCATACCAAGCCAGCTCTCTGTTCCTGCAAATCCTTGTAGACAGCAAGAAAATCCACTGATGGCTTGCTGCTTTCCTCCAGAAGCTTGCAGGGCAGACCCTCCCCATGGCTAGTGGTGGTGGGGGACTCTTGCTGCAGCTCTGTTTGGGCCGGCACCACGTCTGGCCAGCTGCAAGGAACTCTGAGCCCCCCAGCTCTTCCCCACAGCCTGCAGCCGTGCCCCAACAGCTGTAGGGAAGAGCTCGGGGGATTAGGGCTTGCAGTGGCTTTGGGGAGCAGGACAGCTGCTTCCTCTGTCATCACATCGTGCAAGGATTTTGTTTCTTTTCCTCTTTCTCTGGGCTCAATTCAGCCACTTGCTGAAGCTGTAGCCTGTAGAGATCTGAGATTTTTTTTTTGTTATTATGATTTTTATATATAGGTAGGTTGTAATGTCAGGATATGAGGTTGAAAGGGCAGGTCTGAGTCAACCCTCTGATGAATTCTAAGTATTTCCTTTCTACGTGGATGAGATCCAAAAATTTATCTCGGTTCAATAAGCCCCACTTATTTCTGATGCTCGTTCACATAGACTTTGAATCCTTTGTATCTGCAGAAGAGGGCTGGTCATTCGGGTTCAGCACAGCTCTTCCCTACAAGACTGAGATGTGCAGAGTCAGCAGGGGAAATATCTTGAGGTAGCAACTGAAACGGGCCATATTTATGTATATATTAGTATATAAAACATGTGTATAAATAGCATATGTGCAGAGGACAAAGGTGCTGCAGACTGGGACCCCTCTGTCAGGACCCCCTGCACCCAGTCACGTCGTTCCTTCGCCTTCTGTGTCCCTGGACCTGGGCTGGACACGTCCCATAGGGTCTCTCAGCTGCCTGAAGTAAATATTCCCTTATTTCGTTCCAGGCTGTCTTTTTCCCTATTGCTGAATTTTGCTCAGCGTAATGATTTGAGGGCACCATTTTCAATTTCCTCTACGGAGCCAAAATTAATACTATGTTATGGCATAGTGTAGCAGAGCGAGGCTTTAAGCATCCACCAACAGTATGCATATTTCAGAATAACCTAATCACTTCTAAAACCCGATACTGCTTAAAACCACTGCCATAGTTCACCGTAAATATCTGAGGTGCCTGCCTGAACTGCAGCACCAGGAGAACAACGCTAGTTGGTGCCTGTCACTGTCACCATCCAGCATCCTGAGTTGGAAGGGGCCCACAAGGGTCATCAAGTCATTGACTGAGAGGTGTTGGTCCTCATTTTGCCCCCATTTGCATAAGGCAGCTCCTCTTCATGGGGCTCATTTCCTCGGTCCCCAGGCCTGGTGGGCAACATTTGAGGATTTCAGTTTGTGCCCTTCTGCTCATGCCTTGCACTTTAACAGGGAGATCCCCGTGTTTTGTTTTGAGAAAGACATTTAGGAGAGAGAAACAGGAAAGTTCATCAAAACACTACGTTGTAACTGGGGTCCTTGTGGCCATGTCCCACTGTTTCAAGGGAATTCCGGCCCCCCTCCACCTCTTCTCCACAGTGGCTCATTGGGACCAAGCAACACCAGACAGACTCAAAATGGTAACGGATGGACAGACAGAGGTCTGCTGGCCATCTTGGTTTATAAGAGCTCTTGCTCGCTGTGTTCCAGAGCTGCTCAGGCTTTTCATTCCTTTAGATGCCGGAGAGCTGTGCTTGAGTGCTGGCGCGGGCTGCTTGTAGGAGCAGGAAACCGCTCCCTTTATCCTCATTTGATCTTTGGGAGTTAAATATGTGCAGTGCCCTTGTCTGCAGTACGAGCCTCGCAAGGGCCGGGGGGGAAGAAATGTTAACACGGATGTTTACCTTAACTTCTTGCTTTGTGTGGACTGGGGAAACTGGGGAAGAGAGGAGCTAAGGGAGAGAGGTCTGCAGAGCAGGAAAAAAAGCTCTCTGAAAGCCTGCGGACATTGAGTCGGATTGAATCTGTAATTCCCTTGGTTTTTGCAGTGGCTTTTCTTTGTCCTAGCGTGTTTTTTTTTATTGTTATTTAAACTCACCATTCTATTAAAAGAGAAAGATAATTGCTTTCTCTTTCTTCTGCTGGAGCTTCTCAACGTGATTAAGATATGGAAAACAAATGACTGGATGTAAGGATGATGTAATGGGTAGAGACAAGCCAAAGTCACTGCGGCCCAGTTTAAAAACCATGGCACTTCTCCAGGATCTATTTGTTTCTCTTAATACGGTGATTTGTTTTTATATATTGCTCTCTGTAATTATCATCACACTATGTACTCGCTGGCTCTAGGTTCAGTGTAATATAAATCCAGAATTAGTCTGTTGAAGTCAACGTCGGATACGTTTGCTTTAACAACTAAACTAGGTCCTAGTCTCGTTTATCCTACTGCAGCTCCAAAATAACTCCACCAAAGTAAATACAGCTCCTCTCTCAACAGGGTTTTCTGAAAAGCCCTTGTTGTGCTCCTTGGCTGTCCCTCCCACCCTTGTGCTGCACTGCATGCTCAACGCCGCTCTGTTGTGCCTCTTGCTATGGCTTCAGACTCAGCCTTGCTTTAAGCCCATCTATGTTTGCCCTAGCAGGAGAAGCAAGGATGTCTTGGTTGGAGCCATCTCTTCCCTCTATGCCATTGGTAATGCAGATTGGAGTTTGGGCATAACCTAAACTCTAAGGCAGACCTTAGATCAGACTGAAAAGTAATACTCTTGAACAAAGAAGGTTTAAGCACCACTTTTATTTGTAATTCTGTGTCTAGAGTCAGCTTTTAAAGGGCCGTGAGATCCCTTGGTTTCTTTACTGGGCTGCTCTGGTGAGCCACACAAGGCTGTGGTTCTTGGGAGTGGATGAAGGAGCTGACTGCCTCTGATCATCACCAGCCAAGCTGGATCTTTAACTTGTGTGTTTGTGATCTCCAGCCACCAAAGCCAGAAACAGGGCGGTCGTATGCGCTGATCCCTGACCATGCTCTGGGGTCTCAGCCGTTGTCCAGAGATTTGGGTGCTGACTTTGGGGGTGAAGGTGGAGAGACTCAAAAGAGTATGGTTAAGTTTGGGGAAAGTCACAACGGCTCTGTGAAAACTGCAAAAGGAGAGTAAGAGGGCTGTGAATATGGGAGGCGATGCTGAAAGCTGGGGAGGCAGCGGGCGAGCAGCCAAGCTGAGGTTGAGAAAACCTCTGCAGGCTGGAGAACGGCCACGCAGCTGGAAGCCATCAGGGCTGTGGTGCTGGGAGCAGGAGGGCAGGCGCATGCTGCTGTGCACTGCTGGGTGCAGGGTCGGTGGTGGCAAGGCGAGGGCTTGGCCGTGCTCAGGTTTGCTCCTGCATGAGTGGGTGGTCATGACACTGACCTGTGGCGGGCTCTGGGAGTCACTTCTATCCAATAGGAGAGAAAATAACTTTTCAATCTCTTCCAATGTTTGTTTCTGATAATTTGGTGGAATTCTTATGTAGCTGAGAGCAAGCATCAGCCTTCTTCTTTTCCTTTCTCAAAGACACTGCACACCTAGGGGTGCCCCAAATGCTCCTCATACTTTCCTGCATTTCCCACAAATGTTGTATTCGGTAGATGTGCAATAATTGCACTTCACAGCTATATGCTGTTACTTGATAAGACAGCTGCAAAAAAGCTATTTTCTGATTTTCAGATACAGCAGTTTATCTCTAATGTGAGTTTTCACTGGCAGTTAAAGAACTTCCTAGAAAACTGTTCCAACTTCCCCCTCAGTACTAAGATGGTAGGAGGCAGATAACACTTATCGTCTACTAATAACCAGCAAAAAGCTTAGAATTTTTTTTAGCTGTAAACTGGGGACCATTCATTTCTCTGACATGACACACAGATCACCTCTACCCCCAAGAGGGGAGAGGATGGTTAGCTCTACCAAGCCTAGACTGGAGGATACGGTGTTTTGGCTGAAAATATGAAACCTAAAGATTTGGGGAAGAAAACTTTCAACCCAGAGTTCACAGTTTTGATTTGGAAATGACATCAAGAGGGGATAAGGAAAGTGCTGGAAAATGGCCTGGCCATATGTCCCACACTATCCTGCAATGCTCTCTCGAATGGGAACAAAACGTATTGCCATATGTGGGATGAGGTAGGGCGTGGGAGCCATTTATTGTTACAAAGACACTGATTTTCCATAGGAAAGCAACCTTTTTCTCATCAGATTTTAGCTGGAAAAAAAAAAAAAAAGAATTGCCATAAAACCTTGCATGTGCTGGCTGCATGCATCGCTTCAGAACCCAGAGAGCTCCTGCTCCCTCTCTGAGTGCCCCAAACCAGCAATATCCTACTGGCTTCTTCTCCCGATTAAAATTCAAAACACAGCCTTTCTCTCCATTCCTGTTCTCAGATGACATTTAAACCTGTCAGCAGTTACAACTGGTGTCATGTAATCTCTGTAACCAATGCAAAAATTGCTCTCTTGCTTCATGATGGCCTCTAAAAACAGAAAAAGCAATGGAAAGAGGATGGCAAAGTCCTCCACAAGTACTCCAAAACGCCCATCTGCTGCTTTCTGTGTTTCTTGGTCTGAAAGCATTTCTACCACTCCTTCCCTCGGACAGCAAAATAAACCTGTTTCGTAGTTAGCAATCTGCTGTCCCAAACTGCAGAGAGAGACCTTGATTTTGCTGTATCCCTTTTGGCCATGAGGAGAGACAGTCATTCCCTTTAAGCCTCAGAAGAGATTTCTTCCACACGTAGTTCAGCGTATTGGAGTGTGTTTCTGGATAAATACTCTTCAGACAGAACCAGTTATGTGTCTGCACACAGAGCTGCAGCCGGCGAGTGCACAGGCATGCGCTAATGCTGCCTCGAGCTCTGAACGAGCACGCAACCATTGCAGTTGCTTTCATTTGCTCTGGGCCTAAGTTTGGCCACCGGTAAACAGTAACGTTTTATTGTTTATAGAAAGTGCTGTGGGTGATGGACGGTCCTGCACGCCTGTCTCCATTTACCCGTGATTAATGTATTCAAGCCTATAGTCATTTGTTTTTGTGAACTTCACAAACAAAAACTTGATGTTTTGGTACCAAGCTCAAATATGGGAACAATTTTATTCTCGATGCCAGCATTTCTGATGTGAGAACTGAAAGGCATCCAGAAATGCTGTGTTTTCACGGAATCTTCTTTGGTCCCAAGATATAGCATTGTTAAAGCATTACAGAAGCAAAAACAATCCCAGTGCCTTGAAAGCTTTTCATTCTGCCTCTGCTTCCCGGAAACACTGACTCAGGGCCAAATGGCTGATTGTATCATATGATGTAACAAGGAGTTAGAGAGCTTAGCAGGGAATTAGAATAATGCATTCTGTGTGTGCCTGTGTGAAGGGAAGGAGGGGGCACAGCGTTTATTAGAAAGCTCTTTTGCAGCTATATGTTATTCACTTACAAACCTATCCCTTGCTAAAACCAACAGGACCTGGTGTGTGCCAAGCTCCTAGCTGCTGAACACGAGGTCAAGATCTTTTCAGCTCAATTAAAGGCTGCCACGTCCTCCTTGGTGGGGTGCGGAGGAAGCAAGCTGGGCAGGAAGGAAAGGATGAGTGGTGAAACCCCTCAGGGAGGGGAGGAAGGATCTGGCCTGGCCTCTGTCATCACAGCAAGTTAAACATCTAGGGACATTCAGGGCTTTCTGCTGGAGTGGGTGTTGCGCTGCCTGGAAGTGGCTGGTGGCGAGGTGTAAGGCTGCCTGTGCTACTGGTGGATTTTGTTTTGCTTTCTGTCTTGGTCCTGCCAATAAGAGAAGGCATTAATTGTAAGCGTGAACTCTGAGACGAGTAAAAATCAAAGATGACCCAAGTGCCTGGAGGCATAAAAACAGCTATGAAATTGTTCAGCTTGTTTAATGAAATGGAGCAGCACAAAGACACAGTTCATGTATAGATTTATATATATAAAAACAACAATGCTGGCACTTAGAGCTTGCTGCAAATTCTAAAATGGGGAAGCCTGTCTCCTGTTGGCTGTTAGAAGGAGATTTGGGATAAAAGGTCCCATTAGAAAACCTGCCTTTGTTGTGGTGCTGTGCCAGCAGAGTAAGAAGGAGCCTTGGGTATGCTGCTCAGAGCCTGGGGCTGGCCATTTGTCACGCAGGGTGCCAGGTTCTTGGGGTCTGGTCCCATCAGAACACATGTGCCCCTGCCCCTGGGGTACCTGGGGTCTCATAACTTCATTTGTAACTTCCCGTAACATTAGAGGAGAAATCCCTGTCCCCTGCTGTACCTGCAGGACAGACAGGGCTACGAGCTGGGTCTGCTGCCCCTTGCTCTCACTGCCTACATAAGTGTATCGCCATGCATATGCATATCTGTGCATGTATACCAGCCATGGGAGACTATACCATCCCTCCCCTTGCTGGCAGTGCTCTGGTGTTCCCTTTCAGCTGGTTATCTGTTTGCAGGGTGATCAAGACTGTCTCGCCATGTCTCTTCCCATCTCCAGTGATTCGTAGGAAAAGTGAAATGCCTGTGCTGAACTATATTCAATGCTCATATCTGAAACACTGGGTTTGAATGCTGGTGCAGGTCATTAGGTCCTTAATTTTCTCTTTAATGGATTTTCTAATGCATTTGATGAGTAAATAGATGCTCAATACCAAATAGAAAATTCCATTTGCAATCTTGGACTTGAAACAGCCGTAATGTTGCCATTATTTATGTTTATTTATGTTAAGTCCTGCAGACTTCCCGGGAGGTGCAATACGTGCAAATGTTAGGATTGCTGGGGCCCAGACACGTGCAGCCTCAGCCCAGGCCAGTGTCAAAGAAACAAGTCGAGTATGTGCTCTGTTTTAGAAGCATGAATGATCCCATTGACTTCAGATTGGCTACGGCTAGACCTGAATGTATGTTGTGTTTGCACAGAAAGATGATCCAGAAGGAACTGACTGCGCAGGAGCAGCGGGGGCTGGGATTCATGTAGGCTTGCAGGAAAGGGCCAGCAGAAGGGCCACCCCACGCGATGCGTGCTACCTGATGCTCTGTGTGCTCCCACCTTGCTCAGGTGCTGCAATCCCCAGGCAGCTTCCTTCTGCCAGAGCTGCCTGCCCTGGCTGCTCAAGCAGTCTGAGCCTCTTGGTTTTCAAGTGCCATGTTTGTGCAGAGTAATGAGATTACACGCTCACATCAATTTGTGTAAAGTTGGCAGCGTCCTCCGTGAATATTTTTGTACCTCCAGCTTCTAAATGGTATTGCTCTTAACAGCAATGTATCATCATTAGTAGCGAGACTTTAGTGGATGCACGAGCAAAGTGTGATATTACTTCAACCTCTGAAAATACTGTGTGATAATTAATCAGGCATGGGTTCACTGTGCTTCCACATTACTTGGTAGAGACTAATGCAATGCCATGAGCAAGCTTTTGGTTACAGGGCAGCTGTTTCCCTGTAAGCCCAGCAGCACGGTGCCTCCCAGACAACTCTTTCTGCTACAGCACCAGGTCCTGACAGATCAGTGCCTGAAGGGGGAAGCCAGCAAGAGGAACCAAAGGTCCAGTCCAGTGCTGCGGACCCTCAACCCTCGTTTGCCCAGACCTTGCTTGATTTCTGGTTCTCATCCTGCAGCTGCTTTGAGGAGAAGCAGTGCTGGCTGTGGTGCTCCCTACGATAGTGCTGTTATATATTAATAGGGGATGGCGCTGGCAGCAGGGAAGGGTAGCAAAAGAACGCATTTGTCTTGCTGTCCAGCAAGGCACGTAACAAATAGCAATGCCAAGAGTAATCCTGCTTTGGTTAGAACTGTTACTTTGGTTTGTCATCATTCATTGTTCAGAATACAGCTGCTTAATGACAGGATGTAGGAAATGAAGTCTTTTATGTCCTCGTGGACTTTTCAAAATAAAAAGTCCCGAACAATGGAGGGGAAGGATGCGCTTGCACAGAGCAGTCTGACTGTGCTGAGATGCTGCAGAGACGGAGCTTTTGGCCTTCACTTTAAAAATAACCTGCTGTGTAAACCAGGGCAGCATCCACGCTGCAGCTTTGCTTACACTGCACAGCTGTCACAGCTGCCTCTGCCCAGCGCCTGGGTTTGATACGAAGAAGTGAAAAATAAAAGACAAATGCTATGGATCTGCATGGGGCCGCTGCTTCTTTGCAAACGCCCCTTGTCCAATTCAGCTAGCGAGTGTTGCGTTTCTATCAGAAACACGAGGGAATGGAAGGAACTGGCCGTACAGTCTGCGGGCACGTGGAGACATGAGTGGGACCAGCTGGAGCAGGGGCTGCTCCAGTGCTTTTCTCGTTTTTTATGTTCATTTTAATAATGATCTTCATTTTTATACAGGCTGTGATGTGGGTCCCCCCCTTTGCATGCTTGTTGCCTATTCCTGGCAGTGCAGAATGACAAGCGGGTGCATGATCCTTGCTCCCAGTGGGAATTCTTTTATCCGGGTGCGCGGCGCATTATGTAAGCAAATGGGGAAGTTGATGGGTTTGGTGGGAGACGCTTTTCATCCAGGCATTAGACTAATTTTTGGCCTCAAATAGCAGGCACAGCCCTTGAAGAACCACCAAGGGCTGGGCTGCAGCCAACAAATCTGCATAATTGCCAGCCCATCCCCTGCTTCACTGTGCCTCTAGAAATGTTCTCCCTCCTCCTCTACATACATTTGTTAAGCCCTGTCCTGAACTGTGTGAAATCAGTGAGGAATTCGCCTGAGGTTCCTCTCCGCCAGCTCTGGCCCAGGGCTTCTCAGCAACGTAAGCAAAATTAAAGGAGGTTCTGGGGCTGGGATGAAACCACCCTGGCTTGTGTACAAGGGCACACAAGGGAAAAGAGAGGAATGGTGATGCTGAACTTTCTGCCCTTAGTGCAGTAAGAAGGGTGGGGAGTTGCTGAACCTCCAGGCTGTGGACTTCCCACATCCCTAGGATTTTCCATGTCTTACAACCTCAGCTAAACAACGTCTTTTTAGGACTATTTGTTACAGTCATTTATTAACAACAGATCACTGCCATGCCCATCGCCACTCTCTTAGTTATATACTTGTTCTCTTTTTTCCTTTTTGTATCCCTTGCAAATTCCTACTTCCAACAAGCCTACTGTTATCTCACTTCTGCTATTTTAAGTTCTGTGGCACAAAAAGGCTGACTCACAGAAAGCCGTGTTGTAGGAAATATTGGCTCAGCTGAGGAAATAATTCTCCGTTCATTCTCCCACCATGTGCTTTGGTTTTGTTTCTGTCTTTTTTTTTTTTCCCTTGTCTGTTGATCTCATGTTATGCCACACATCTAGCGCTGTGAAAGATGGAGAGCTATTTCTAATACACACGGCACTGGTCAAATGTCTTTCTGTATATACCCTGGAGTGTTTTATGTACCTGCTAGAAATGTTACACAGAATGCTCACATAGCTCATAAAATTTGGTCTTGTATTGGAAATGTTTTGTGGAAATATGCTGCTTAATCTACTGCAGCGGCTCACAGTTAATGTTGTCAGTGTGCATCAGAGGTTGTGAAGATTACGAGTGGTTCAGAGGAGTATGATATGTTATCAGAAGTCCTCAAGAATAAAGCTGAAAGAAAGGAATGTTCCGCAAAATGTAGATAATTGACAAAAAAGGCGAAATTCAGGAGGCTCAGGCAACGTAATCCTTATCGTTGGACCTGTGCTGATGCCATGCGTCACTCTGAGATAAGTACCTGCGAGCACCGTTTCAAAGCTAAGGAACTGTATAAAACAAAGCCTGAACCACGCTAGGGTGTGCTCTGGGTGTTAAGCACATGGGTGAAGAGCAGTGAAGGCCTAGGATGAAATCCTAGGTCATGGGGCGGGAGGGGAGGAAGGGGGAGAAAAAAAACAATACAACCTATTGACTTCACAATGGCTTTAATCATTGGAGCAAGTTGCCTAATAACACACTGCAGGGTGTTGCAAGCCATACCATGCAGTTCATTTTATGTTTAATATGCCAGAAAATAATGCTTAACGTCTTCTATATGTGGATATAGCTATCTAGAAGAAAGCATCTGATATCTATAATATAAGAAATAGAGAAGTCAAGGACTTCTGAAAGTACCGATTGATATTTTTGGTGCTATCATCAGCAAAACCTAATTAGAAGGTGGTTTTCCACAACTGCTGTCCTCCGTACATAAAGTATAGCCCTCCTATAAATAATATTACCATCTTTAAAATACTTAATAATAAACACTAATTTACCCTCCCAATTTTCTTGTGAGATAGATAATTATGTGTTAACAATATCATCATCATTAGTAGCTGTGTTAGTCCTCTCTTTTTATAGATGGAAGCTCATGCACTCATAATGAACAGCTTGCTGAAGGCCACATGAGGAGCCTTTCAGGACTCTGATTAGAGAGCAAACAGTCCTGGCTCCCAGTCCTCTGCTCGTGTGGAGAACAACGTAGGGAGAATGAGAGAAAAGCAGGGGCTTAAGTATTGGCAAGAAAAAGGAATCCTCTTCAAATTGGCTGGATTCCTGTGCTGCCAGGAAATATTAAAACATTACGTGATAGTGATAAAGGTAAATATCTAGTAGATTTTGCGCCTTTTGCGCTTGTACTCTTATTTGGTAATTATACCACGTAATGTAGACTGTTCTGTGAATCACGATGACACTTAAAGCGCTGAATTTTTGCAACCACATCCTGGTCCCATGAAATAATCCGTTTTGATCTCAAGCTGCAGCCAGGTATGTCTCGCTTGAAACTTCAGAGGTGTGTGATAGCTGCCAGTACCGCACCCTTTTTCGTAATGTTGTTAAAATAAAACAAGTTTGGATTTGCTCGGCCATTGCAGGATGCGAGATGGGAGTTAGAACTCTGCCATGAATGCAGCTTTGCCGTGACCATGTGGCTAATGGCTGCTTCGTGGATCTCTCAGCAGTGCCCTCGAAGTGGTGAGCCTCCATTTCCCTCGATAGGCACCGTCTCCCTCTGCCTGCAAACCCGCAGCCAGGTGCACTTGGGGCAGCTCATTTCTTCTATTACAGCCGACAAGATTTCAGCCCCACTTGTTTAAATATCAGGTTTAACTGGCACTTGCCTGCATATCAAAGGCAGTATGGTAATTTTTAGGAGGGAAAGTTTGCGCCAGTATTGGCCAGACTTGTCCCTGGTCTCCCAGTTGTACAATGCGCTGCTGAGTCACTGTCATTTCTCACCCAGTAAGTGCATTTGACTGGTGCTGTGTTCGAGCAGCACAGGGTAATACAATGCATGCTGTAACCGGGAGAGTCTTTGCATAAACAAGAGCTAAAAATGAACGAAGAACATTCCTGGTTTGCTCCTATTTATTTATGCACTGCCATACATGGGAAGTTTCATTCTGGCACCCAAGCTGCGTGGTGCACTGGGCTCGAGCTTGCTTTTCTGAAGTCGGTAATCTAATTCCTGCTGATGTTCTGGCATCTTGTTCACCCTTTAGCTTCGTCCCAGTCTGTAGAAGATTTATGGTTAGATACTATACAGATTTAACACAATACCATGGATTTTATTATTTGCTGGAAAATGTTAATAAAAAAAAGCCCTGGTATTACAGATGCGTTTTAATCCCTGAAGTGATTTTCAAGTAGAATGCATGAATTATTAATTGTTGTTATTACTGCAACGCATACCTATCTCACAGGACACTGCGAGGATTAATTAATTCTTGTAAAGATGTAAAAGGCCATATAGGTGTCAAGGGTTATGACTAAAGTGCTTTGAAAATGGAAACCCCTCTGTGAGTGCCAAGTATTATTATTTATGGAGTCCGGGCGGTGTGCTTGGTGCTGTGCAAACACCGGTCCAGTTATTGCAAATATTTGCTTGTTTGTGCTTAGTAGGCCGAGCACTCGCTGTTACAAGTAATTTCAGCTGTTTTAAGGATATGCCTTGTAACTATGGCTGCGAGAAGACTGCCCAGAAGTTGGGGTGACGGGACCATGGAAAGCAGCAGCACGAAGTGATGCCCTGTGCTTGTGAGGTGTCCACTGAGCTGGGGCCTTAGTCAAGTAAGAGGAAATGGAACAAAATGGAAGGGGTAAAATTACTGCAGCATGCATCTGCCAGAACACACTTCACACATCCTGCAGGGCAGAACGTGTACGCAGGTAATCACCCAGCTCAGTGCGTGGTAATCGAAAGTGAAAGCCTGGCACGCTGGAGTTGCGACTGAACATTTGGTGAACAGGAGACCACAGAAACCTTCAGCCAGATGACTTCAGCTCAGCATGTTGTCGCTGCTCGGCAGATGGATGGCAAGGCAGTGTTTGCAGTTTCTGTGGGCCAAACAAGGCACACTTGAGGGGTTTTCCCACCCTCATTTCTGGGCTTACATCTCCTATTGCTATCTCCTGGATGTTTTGCAGCCCCTCCCATGTCCTCCTTCAGGGCAGTCCTCTACATGAGGTCCCTTATCATCTTTCCTTCTGCCTCAGGCTACGTACGTGCTTCCATTCCCCCTTTCTCCACCCACTGTTACTCCTTATCTGCTCTTAACTAGGAAATAAGTCCTTCCGAGTACAGAGAGGTTAAACTCCTTTAAAAGCTCAGACACATCTGTGATGATAACGCAGGAAGGTGTGAGTGAGTCTCTCGCCACTTTTTGCTGCCCTTCTTACATTTCCCAACCACGTTTTGCCTACAGATGACAACCACCTTCTCTGAAATTCTGGAGTTGGACTTCATAAACTTACTGCATCCTTACAGCCTACGCACCATCACTGCGAAGAGAAAGCTGTCCGCTTTGCCATCGAAGTTATTACAGAAATAAAGGTTGAGCCGTTTGCAATTACAAACATGCTGATGGCTTTCTAGTGACTTCAGTTTCCTCACGCTAAAGACTAAATGTCTTCTTAAGCAAACAGATTGAAGGCCCACAGCTTTCTCAGAATTAAACAATTTTGCCATGCAGAGAAAACCCAACCTGCTTTCTGCAAAATTTAGATATTCTTCTTCCCAAACAAAGAGAAGCCCATGGACACGACCCTAAAAAATGAGCACTGTGAGGTGATCCTGCACCTGGAGACCCACCCTGTCTGCTTTCATCAGGACTTTATGGAGCAAAAGAGTCCCATCTGCTTGGGAATCGAAGCTCAGGTAGCGAAATCTGCCTGCATTAGGCTGAAAGTGAAACACACCCTTAGCTCCACAGTTAGGATGAGTGTGATTCTCCAGCAGTTTTGAGGTATAAAAGAAGCTATGTTTGTGGCCCGTATCTCCACAATCCTACTGTGCCAGACCTGGTGGAAGCGCATTCTGCAGAAAGACAGTGTGACGTGGAGGTCCCGTTTTAGCTGTTCTGCAGAAGGGCAGTGATACAACGGTCCCATTTTGGCTGCTCTGTAGAAGGGCGGTGACGTGGAGGTCCGTTTCGGCCCTGTGTCGGTGGGAGCCCCGTACAGGACCTGGTGCTGCACTGGGGCCCCTGATGGTTTGCGGTCACTGTGGTGCCGGTGGCAGCACGGAGGAGCGCTGGACCAACACCCAAGAGTACGAAACACTGTTGCAAAAGCACTGTGCGATGGAAAGGACCGCCCAGTGATGAATGTGGTTTCGATCAACAAAAAAATAAACAAACCTGCAACAGAAATGAGGAACAGCTTTATATTCTGCAAACGAACAGCACGTAGGTAGAAAACGTTATTACTGCGGAGGATTACTTCTATGAAACAAAATGAAAACGGGCGCAGGCGTCGAGCGGTGCCGAAGCTCGGGCCCGGCTCTGAGCGTCAGTGCCCCAGGAGCCAAGCACGCAGCGCTGCGTTCACACGGCGCCACCTCAATGATAGCAATATAGAAATTAGGGCAGTCTTATAATTTCAAATTAGTGAATACTACCTAGTAAAGCAGTCAAA
>JANHGO010004793.1:0-24228 GCA_024606505.1 Aquila spilogaster
AAGAGCTTTTAGCTGCTGATTACGGTGGTCTCCAGAACCATGCTGCTACTAGATTCAAAGGGGCCTCGGTTCCTGTGTGATTGCGAGCAACACCCGTGTTGGGAAGGTGCCTACAGGGAAACTGAGGCACTGCAGGGACAAGAGAGGGAGGGGGCTGGGAGCAGGCTGAGGAGCCCAACTGCCTGTGCTGGGCCCCCCATGGTGCTGCAGCTGGGGTCTCCCTCCGTGTGCTTCCCGGGTGAGGTGATGGGTCTCCCTGTCCTCCCTGATGTGCTGGTGGGGGAGAGCGGCACCGGTCCCCGTGGATGGTGCAGGACCCCGCTCCCCAGGCTCTCCCCAGCCTGTGGAGTGGCGGTGAAGCCCTCCCTTGTGGTGCACAGCCTTGTGCAGGAAGGTAGAGCTGATTCTCCACAGGGTGCAACAGGCTGCAGGGATGGAGCAAACAGAAGAAACTCCAGGAAAGGAAAAGGTCCAGCCTTGGCAGAGGACAGAGGTGAGATTTTAAAGCTAAACTCGCCCTGTAAGAACAGGATAATGATGTGGAGCAGGCTGAAATACTGTTCAGATGATTTATGTCTTTGATTCAAGGTTAAAGGCATGGGGGCCAAGGGAAGGAGTATACCAGGGAGAGAGTATAGCAGGGAGACTGCATGAGTAAATAACCACTGATTGCCAGGAGCTGTACGGTGGAGAGATGGGGACTGGACCAGTGAGATTAGAGATGATACCTGCAGCTTCTAAGGGAATTGAAAGTGAACGTCAAGTGATGAACCGGCCCGTGGGAAGCTGTCTGCTGAGCAGAGCAAACTCATTGCCAGACAGGGGGTCCTCTGAATTTGGGTGTTGGGATTAAGGCTGTCGGGAGAGGGATGCGACGCTTTCAGCCGCAGCAGCAGCATGCGGAGTGGTTCCTTACCTCCTGCTGCAGCGCAGGCTCTTGCCATGGAAAGCTCTTTGTTCGCGCACAAAAGGAGTGTGGAACAAGCTGAGCGCTGCCTGCCCGCTGACGGCAATGACAAGAACAGGTTGTTCTAGGAGAAGGGTATTTCCAAGTGAAAGGGATGTTTTTTCATTGCTCCCAACGTGTGGAAATGGCAGGATAAATTATAGGGGGAGTAGCACACTTAGAAAACGCCGTGGGTGGATTGCAGCCTCCTACGTGGCTGCTTCACCACACATCAACAACCTGCTCCTGCCACCAGCTCCCGCAGCTCAGCTCGGGCTCTGCTGGCGGGTCCCAGCTCCGGGTGCGTCGGCACGCTCGGCACCTGCCGTGGTGAAGGCAGCGCCGTGGGGCAACCCCCGGCGCAGCCCTGTGCTGCAGACCTGGCCAGAAGTGGTTTTGTTTCTTATTGCTTTTTCTAATTAGCTCAGGGCAAGAAATGAGGACTACTTTTTTTTTTCTTTTTTTCCCACCCTCAGGCAGGGAGTAGAAATTATTTCCAAGTGAGATACAGAGCCACTGGGCTGAGCTGTGGAAGGAAGGAGCAGCGGTCCCCATCCCTGCAGAGGTGCCCAGGTAGAGTTGGGCTCTCGGCAGCTCTCAAAGCCCCGGCACGGGCGCCCTCCCCACACACACGCATGGGCTGCGGGGCTCAGCTGCCTGCAAACCCTTGGGACTTTGTTCCCCCACAGGACGGGGCAGGACCTGCTGCCTGCCAGTTTGGACGCGGGATGTTGCAACCCTAACTGTGTGAGAGACTTTCCCGTATCCCTCGGCCAAATTATCTCATGGAAACTTTCCCCCAAGTGATCACAGCTTCCGGACGTGGCTTTGCAGGACAAACAGCCTGGAGGGCTGGTGTAGATGGGGGGGCTGCGGGGTCTGCCCTCTGCCATCAAAGCAAAGTTCCCAGGGCAAAGAGTCCCAGAGAGCTTGGGGCTCTCTCCTGGAGCATCGGCCCTCTGGGACTCCACATCTGCCCCTGGTTTTCTGCCCAGGTCACTCGTGGCCACCTTTAATAGCAGGTCCTGTGTCCTCCGCTCCTGTTGTGTTTTGGCAGATCGAGTTCATTTCCTCCTTGATGTATGTTTCCCAGCTGTTTCCCATGGCAGCCTTTCTAGCAATAGCCTGAATAAATGATACCCTTCCAGCTCTGTCTCAACAGGCAGCTTTTACGTTTACCTGATTATCCTCATTATGACAGCCTGGACCTGTTCCTTGTTCAAAATCACCCTCCTGATAGTGAGGGACCAGAGTAGGGCATCCCTTCTGGGTCATCCTTCTAGTGCCTTTTCTAGTGGTGCTGGTGCTCTGATGGACACTAGCTCTGCTGTGAAGACGTGTCAGGTTGCATTTGTTTTGTTGCAGTCATCCTGGGGTTCCCTAAAAGCCAGATATTTTTCCTATGGTGTTTTCAGCTGTTTAGAATAGCAATTTTTGCTGTTAGTCCCTAAGCATATGACATTGTGCCAGCCTGTTGTGTTTCTGTTGATCTTTGGATCCTCTGGTTCTTCTCCTGTAGTACTTAGTCCCTTGTCCAGTTCAAAACTTCTCCCAAGGTTCTCACGAGTACATTTCCTTAGAGAAACTCTCGTTTTCTTAGCCAAGATCACTAAAGAAAACCATTAGATAAAATTTATCTCTAGGCTGATCTTTAAGGAAATCTATTAATAGCCTTCTCCGGAGCATTAATGATCCTTCCATTGTAATGTATTATCATCTCCCCATTAGCCTCCTTACAATTCTCATAGTAATTCCTGCCTTCTCCTGCCTGAACAGATATTTTCTGCTCTGTTGCAACCCATGTTACATTTGATCCGCTGTGTTCCCATTTAAAATGGTAATTATCTCCCCTGGGGAAGGGGCTGTGGTTTATCCATGGGAAATTTCTGTTGCATTTTACCCTTTTATTCCTCCTCCCCATCTTTCAGCATCCTTTCCTTCAGCATCGTTTATTCCAGCACTTTGTGCACTTCTGCAGCAAGACTAATGGGATGCAGCGCCTGCTCTGGCAGTGTAGGTAATACATTTGCTGCTATCCGTTCATGTGCTTCTGGCATAATAGGTTTGTTTAGAACCTGTTAAAAGCCTAGGTACATCAGCACCACGAATGGATAGGTTACATGGGCAGAAAGGAGCACTCAGCAAGCGCCTGAACGTGGCTGCCTGTCTTTGGGAAGTGTTTACCGCTACCTGAAAGGGCACTGGCAGCGATGGTTGGGGGCTCAGGAGAAACTCCACATGAAGCATTTTAGCTCTGTCCTGGGGACAGGACAGCTCTGCTCTCAGGAAGACCTGAAATGTCACTCTGCCCCCTGCCTTAGCTTTTTTCCGAGCAAAGTGCCAGCAGAAGTCACTTAGAAGCAAAGCAAATTCCCTGGCCCTGCAGAGCTTGCAGCAGAGCGTCACGGCTTTTTGTAAAATTATGTTCGAGTGCTTCCAGAGATCAAACATCTGGGGATGCTGTGAGAGCTACTTCAGCCAAGGCTGTGAGATGGGCAGGAGTGTGGGGATTTCTTCTGGTCTGAAAGAGGATGTTTGAAGTTTGGTGGGGAGCAGGCAGGGCTGGGAGCTGCAGGGACCCTGGCAAAGGGCTGTTTCGATACTCTGCCAGAGCCATGAGCCTGCCTCACAACAGGACAAGACCAAATTTGCCAGAGTTGGGGCTTGAAGGCAATGTGAGAGGGAACAAATGTGAGAGTGGTGCAGAAACTAGCTTGCCCTGCTGCCTGGGGAGGGCTTTGGTGAGGTTATGGGGTTGTTTCTAGTTTATAAACAGCCTTTCTGGAAGGGCTTTGCTCCTCCTCCCCACGCGTCCCATGCAGTGCTGCACCCCATAGCATCCCCCAGCATGCCTCTGACCCTGCGCTCAGTAAGCCCCATTGATGGAGCTCTTGCTCCCTTGTTTCCATCTCTTCCTTGCAAACGCTTGTCTCCCCTCCGCTCCCTGGGGCAGGGCTGTCGGGTGTGCTGCTCGTGGGTGCTCACCCATACAAGGTGCCCTGTGCCTGCATTCAGGTGAGTAGACACAGCTCAGAGGTGCACACAGATGGTTGCAGTCTCATTTTTGCAGAGCCCTTTGCAACTTCTCTGTGCCTCTGGGGCTGTGGGGGGACACCGAGGTCCTGCCCAGCTGCATCTCCAGACACTTTTGTCCCTGCTCCTTGCTCTCCTCTGGAGTGTGGTGCTCTTTCTGCCCCATCCCAGCCTGAACCCTGGCTGATACACAGCAGCAATTATTGCCTCTGGCGTGAGCAGAGCTCTGTGGGTAAGAGGGAGTTTGGGTCCCCTGAAAGCAGAAAACCCCCAAAGGTATGCAGAAACCAGCAAAGCAGTCAGCATTTTGAAAGTTTGCTCTGCAGAGGGTGCCTGGGAAAGGTGAAACTGAAAACAGAGGTGCCGGGTTTGTGGGTGTACTTGTAGCTGCATGAGTTCCCGGCAGAAGTCCCAGGGTTCAGCCTCCTGCCGAAACCTACTCTGGCCGGGGGACAGCAGGCACTGCATACCCCTGGGGGCTACCCGCTGCTCCTGTGCCAGTGCTACAGCCCAGCTTGGGGGTACCCAGCCCTAGGGGTACCCTGCTCCACAGAGTCAACCGTGTCCCTGGACGGGGTAACCCCTCGCTCCAGCAGACACCCACCAACTGCCGGGGTACGGAGGGCTCGATGGAGGGGCTGGGGTGCTCAGGGAAAGAGCTTGGGTAGCTCAGTGCAAGAAGTTGGTTTAGCAGCAAACCTCGTGGGGAGGCTGCTTGGGCAGAGATGCTTCACATTCATAGATGCTTGGGCAGGGCTCTGCCTCTGTGCTCCGGGCACACTCTACCCACGTCCTCCCTCTGATCCTGATGTTCCTGGCTCCGGTGGTCCCCACCGGCAGCAGCCAGCGAAAGTCCCCAAATTGGCCTCTGCTCCAGGAACAGCGCAAGGGTCTGATGAGCAACACCCTCTTGCTCTGACCTGAGTGGCCCATGGCAGGGTGCTTACCACACCCCGACTTCAGCAAGGACCCACCAAAGCCCTCCGAGATCTCACCTAGAAAGTGATTTACAAGCATAACAACCAAGAAAAGTAAGGCAAAAGCTTTACCTGGGAAAGGTGCTGCTTTCCCACAGCCCCTGAGCAGGTGGGAGCCCTCGGTGGCTGTGTTGCCTCCAACTTTTCCCCCGGTGTGCACAGCTCAGTTTGTGAAGGCAGAGACGCGTGCTGCGAGCGGCAGCTGCCTCCCTCTCCTTCCTCTCATACCAATATCCAGGCAGCGCGGTGACTGCAACATGAGTCAGACCACAAGTGGGTGGGATCAGGGCTGCGAACACAGACACCGAGGTTATCATCCGGCAAATTTGAAATGCTGAAAGTGAGCCGTACTCCGGGCACACGGTGTGTTGGGCTCCACCGAGCTGTGCCAGGCACAGAGAGGGGTGGGGGGTGCCAGCTGCCTCCTGTTGCTGCATCCTTGCATGCTACCGTCACCTTCCTCGCTAATGTTAAGGTTTCAGGGCCCTTGCTGCTTGCTTGCTATGTGCAAAGCCTCCCTCCAGAGTGGCTCTCTGCTGCAGGCACGCATTTTGCCTGCTGCTGGCAGACCTGATGCCATCACTTGCCCCAAGCGCAAACCTGGCTTTGCAATTGGCATGAGCCCCCTGAAAATAAGCACTGCTGAGCCTGGAGCTGGGCCATCCGAGATGGCTCAGAGGCTGCAGGGGGGATCGAGGCTCTTGGGTTGCACTGGGGGCAGATAAGGAAAAAGTGGGGCATAGCTGCAAAGCAGGAGGAGGAAACTGGAGCCCAGCCGACGCTGGGGTGCAAATTTGCTCCTTGTGCAACTCAAGGCGGCAGGAGGAGCCCACGCTGATGTGCTGGGGGTTCTGCACCATGGCAGGGAGAGGCTTCACATGCTCCAGGTCAGTGGCAGGGATGCTCCGGGCTGGGCATCTTTCCTGCAAGGCTGCACTTGCCTCTGCTGAAAATTGTCCTCTGAATGTGCGATGGCAGGGACGAACCACACCAAATGACAAACAGGCAGTGACAGCCTTTCGTGTCTCTCAAATCTTTCATCTGTGGGTTTCAAAGCACTGTGTGAATACCAACTGCCGGGCCAGCTGTGCAAGGACCTGTTTCCACATTTAGCTCTCCCTCTCTAGCTGAGCAGGTCCTGGGCTGTCAGCAGAGCTCCAGCAAACCTTGGCCCACCCCTGGCTTCACATGGTCCTGGGGAGAGCAGCACCGGCAGCGATGCACCATGAGTGAGGTGCTTCAGTCCCCACCAGCCACTTCTGAGCCCCCTAAGCAAATAGCTAGGGACTGATTTATTACAGTCTGGATGTGGCCCTGGGTTCCCCAAGCTGGAAGGAGGCGGATCCTGCTGCTCCCCCAGACAGGCTGAGCTCCCTGAACGCCCTGTGCTGGGAACGGAGAGCACGCCCCAGCCTCCATCTCTGCCAAATGGGGATGCTGGCAGCACTGGCACACAGACCAAAAATGCCTTTCATGTGTCTATCTCTACAGACCAAAGCACAGATCTATCTTTAATAAGCTTATGATCTGCTGGAGCTGGAGTTTTCCCGCTGAGCAGCAGCCCTGTGATGTGTCTGGGCAGCAAAGCCATGGACTGGCTGCCGGGAGATTCTCAAGTGACTGGTGTGTGCAGCGTGGGGCTGCGGAGGGGTCCCTTCTGCAAAACAAGATTCAAATCTGCTCAGGAATGTCTGCGTCAGCTAAAGTCACTGGGGTGTTGATTTATTCCAGGGCCTCTTGCTTGGCTCTGCTCTAGGAGGGACCTTTTGTCTGGAAGTCTCAGAATGCAAAGCTCCATGTAGGTATAAAGGGCTCTGGTTATCGGGGCAGGATCCCCTCTCCAGCCCCCTTGCCCTAATCCCTCCCAATAAAAGGTCCCTGCTGCCTGGGGGGCAGGAGAGCCCCACAGGGCAGGCTCTGAGCTCAGCGTGCTCCATCTTCCCAGCGCCTCTGGAGAGCTTCAAGGGTTCAGACTCTCACCTGCCTTCATCAGATCCTGGGGGCAGCCAGCAGAGAGTAATGGTTGCACTGTCCCCCCGCTACGCTGCCTCCCCCAGCCGCTGGGACCGGCACCCCGATCCACCCCACCCAGCACCCACAGACTGGGCTGGTGGCTGGAGCTGGGGCTGGGCTGCTGTGCCTGTCCCCAGGGCTGGATCCCTCGGTCCCAGCTCTGCAGAAGGACGCTGCGTGCAGGGTGCTGGGGGTGCAGTGGTGGAGCGGCCTCAAGCTTGCAGGGACGTCTGGGTCATGGGGAATCCCACCGCTTCTGCAAACCCCTGATCGCAGGAGATCTTCGAAATCAAACCTTGTGCAATGGCTGGGTGACTGTAGCTTCCGAGAGGCTGTATGGGCAGGTATGCTAGATCTGAGTTAATTGGAGAGCGTAGCACTGGAGGTGTGAGACGTACAGCCTGCGTGGACCATGCAGCAAGCTGCAGGGAAGCAGCGGGACCTAGACCCAAAAGGAGCTGCGCAGGGGCATTCCCGCTGGCATGGGCTGCTGTGCACTGTGCATCTGCAGAAGCAACCTGGGAAGTGGGAGATGTAATTCCTGCAGAGGCTGTGGCTGGAAAACATCAGTGGTGGCAAGCTCTGATAAGGAACGAGGTACTTGACACCCATCAGACCCGACTGCTGACCCACCACATCTGCCCAGGCAGCACGGCCATCTCAGCCAGGCTCACCGGGCTGCACGGAGCAGGCAGCAATCCAGAGACACTCATAAACTGGGACATTTACCAAGTGGGCTGTGCTGAGCCATGGGGTGAGTAATGAGTCAGGAAATGGCAAGAAGAGGTCTTCCAATGTCATCTGTGTGTGTGTGTGTGTAAAGCAGCAGTTATTAAAGGCTACAGCAATGCTGGGAGCTGGGAAAGTGCAAGAGAAGCCAGGGAAAGTCTGGGACTCCAGGAATAGGGATGCGAGATTTGGCAAACATGGGAGCTCCTGAAAAGCCCCAGATGGTGAAGTTATGCCTTGAAGGTGGCAGCCAACCTGGGAGCTCACATATGGCAGCTCAGCTCTGAGAAGGGCTTGGAGGTGCAGCTCTGTGCTGCTCTCCCCAGCTGGGTTGGGTTTGGAAAAGCCAAAGGAGGAGAGGGAAGAGGAGTAGGAAACACCTAGAAAACACAGCGTCTGTGTGCAGAGCAGCTCCCCAGGCAGTGCAGGCTGAGAGGAGCCAGCGGGGTGTCCTGTTGGGTTTCAGAGACATTTATGTGAACTCTGGCAGAAGATCCTGGGTTAGGGAAATGGGACTTACTGAGTTGTTTCCTCTGGAAAAATCAAACCTAAAAAGCCATGGAAAGGTGCTGACCCTGCCACAGACTGCTGCTCTTCCTGGCTACATGGGAGAGGCCAGTACATAACTTGAATCATCTGAACACTTTGATTTCCAGTGGATTATATACATGGTGAAAATAAAAGACAGAGACCTCCCTGATGTGTTAATATGCTTTTTTCTTTTTTTAAACAAATACTTTCCAGTGAAATCCTGCCCAGGACAAAATGGTAAATTATGACAGAAATCTCTGATATTCCCTACTGGGGGCTGTGTAAGCCAGAGCATGTTTATGGGAAATAAATACTGCAAGGAAAGGACATGTACAACAGCTGCCCTGAGTCCGGCACGGGGGCCGGTGGCTGTGCAAGGGACTGCTCCTGCCTGCAGACCAGGCAGCTCCCCATGGCGGTGGGAGAACCTCGCTGGGCTGTGGCTGAGCTCCAGAGTAACATCCTGCTTGCTGATACATTTTTGGCATACCATAAATCCTGGATGTTCCAGGAATATCTCTGTCCAAAGGCACCTTTCCTGGACCGGGACACATATACTGGAGAAGAAAAGGATGCTCGGGCCTTTCCCACCCCCTTGGTTGCTGCAATGCTGATCCCAAGGAGGCTTAGCAGGATTCCATCTGCTGTGATATAGTGTCAGACTATAGGCACAGTCTGTGATATATTTCTTAAGCTTCTCTTAGTGCAGAGAGAGGATGTTAGAGGTTTATTTCCAGGTTGCTGGTCTATTTGTGTTACACAAAGCTCTCCAAGCTCTAATGAGAACTGGTGGGTGCTGGCTGGCTTCACACTAGTACGGAGCAGTCTTCAGGCAGTTGAAGGCTCACATGTTTTCCAGTGTGTCCAAGGGCCGAGGAGGATCCTCGATTCACCTGAACACAGCTGTTTGTAAATTGAACTGTGCTAGGGAGAGAGCAGTTCGTATGCCACCAGTACAGCGGTTTTCATATCTCTGACGTACTGTAAAGAGAAAAAGGAGAGGCTGAGGTGCGTGGGATGAGGTGATAGTCATTCCCCCCAGACCACAAGGCTGGGAGGGGAGTGGGAGCCTTGGCGCAGCGTGCACCCACCCGCCGGCGTGCATGAGGCGTCCCCGGGAAGGGAGCAACCAGCTACGGCTCTGATGAGTGGGTCTTTTATGGGCTTTAGCACAAATCTTGCCAAATGCACTTGTGCATGTCCTTGTTTTCCAGATAAATATTTAATCCTCCTCCAAACACTGCTGAGATCGTGGCCTGGGTAATATCTTGTGGCAGCAGGTTAATTTGGGGCTGTGCAAAGCTGTTGCCCTCTCTGTGGGTGGAGGAGGCTGAGCCGCGGCTCAGGGCTGCTCATGGTCCAGGAGCAGGGTGGGAGGATGGGATGCTCCGGGCTGCAGCCCTGCTCAGACCCCTCCTAGCATTTTTGGCCCCTCTGTCAGGAAGGTCTGCCAATTTCTGCAGGAATAAGCTGTCTAGTTTCAGCTTGGGGCCAGCGAAGTCTGGTCTGTGTATGTAAGTGCCTGCTCCGAGGCTGTTTGGGTGGTTTAGGAGCTCTCAGGGCTGGAAGCCGGCACCTGCCCCGTCGCTTCGCAGAGAAGGATTGCCTGCTTGAGTCCCAGGTGCTTCCGAAGCATTTCCCTGCAAAGCTGCCAGGAGGTTGTGCTGCTGGGCACAGGGCAGGAACGAAAGGATTAGCAAAACGGTCCCCTGCAGCGGGACCGCCGTGGGGCTGGCAAGGAGCACGGAGCTCAGTGCACGGACCTGGACTCAGGCATTGCCCAGGCAGGCTGCCGGCTGCTGCTGCCGGCTCACACCGTGCCTGGGCCCCTTCTGCGCCCCTGCCTGACCTGCCGGCACGGGCAGACGGGGCACGGGGAGGCCCTGAAAGGACCGAGGGTTGCGGAGGGACCACGAAGCCAATGCAGTGCCGAGCAGCTCGCAGCACGAGGTGTGGAGGTGCGGCACCAGCAGGTCTCTGCACGCAGACCCCGGCAGCGAGGGCTACCTGGGGAGGGAGCAGCGTCGCTTCGCCGATGGCTCCTCGCAGTGGTGCGTGCAAGCTCAGCCGGGTCAGGACAGAGGCTGTGCCACCCTCCCTGCAATGTGCTGTTCCTCTGTGCCAAACTGCTGTGACCTCCATCTCATGTCCCGCTGCAGGTAACTTTGTAAAAATGGGGGCTGCGGCTGTGGGATGCTGCTCCCTGGCTTGCAATGGCACTGCAGCTGCACGTGGGAGGCGGGTAAAGTGGAGGATCTTTCTGCCCTGACCCACAATGTGAGTGTCCTCTGCTGCAGGTGGGACTTCTCACAGTCCCGGGCTTGATACCAGCCTCCCCGCCTTGTGTTCGCTGTGCAGGAGGACCTGGAGCATCTACCAGGGAGAGCAAAGCCAACTACGACCTTCTTCTTCCTGGAGGCTTGTCCGGCTGAAAAGCTGCAAGGGTGAGGAGCACCCGTGATAGCGGCCTGGAGGACACGTCTTCTGAGAAAAGGATTTTGAAGGAGCAGATGTCGTAACCTGCATATATTTCCAGTTTCACCACAGGGAAGGAGAGTAGAGTTCCCTACCCCTGAGAGGAGAAGTAGCAGCCAAGGGCTTAGACTGCAAAAACTAAGATTAATTTAGACTTACTCATGATAAGGATAGTCACACACTGGAAGGAATTTCTTAAGGAGATTTAGGTTGGACAAAGTCCCAAAGTCAGCACAGAGTTGGAGCACCTGGCAAGAGGCATCGCTAGCAGCTGTCGTCACAGCACCCATGCATTGCTTTCCCGTCTTCCTTATATACAACAAATATATACCATGAGCTTCTGGGAACCATCAACATGGGAACAGCAGTAGTGGCTCAGAGCAAAAGACCTGCTGTCTAATAATAATCACCTATGAAAAAAAAATAAAAGCAGGCGGTGAAACGTGCTTGGAGCCTTCCCCCTGCAAACCACAAGCTGAGGCTTGTGACAGGCGCTCCGTGACAGCCATGCTGATGGAGAAGAGCAGACACTGCTGTACCCAGGACTGGCTTGCCCCAGGTGGACTGGTCAGACCCGTCCTGCCTGGTATGGGAAGTGCGAGAGCTGGCGTGGTGAGGCCACAAATTCCCAAATACACATTTTTTTTTCCCCCTTACGAAGCCTGGAATGAGGCCAAAAATGTAGGGCTGGAATCTCTCTCCAGACAATTAATTATTACAGAGAGACAATTTGTTAAGCAAGAGAGGCTTTTAATTTGTAAGAGCTCATCTATTCTTATTGTATCTTTTAAACTGAAGGAAGCAGAGTTGATCAAAATAGACTTGAAATACAAGATTTTAATTTAGGGGCTATGTTCAATGTGCCAACAAAAATAGGAAACAGCTTTCTCAGAAGAGCATGCTCCCCTCAAACCAAGCACGAGTCTGCAGGAAGTGCTCCAGAACAGCTCAAATCATTACAAAACCACTCAGAAATCTTATTGTGAGATTGAGCTGCACTTGCTCAGGAAAGGCAGGACGGTGTCCGTTGCTGATTGCTGCCCAGGCACTGATTCTCTGCCTGCAGAGATCTCACCAGTGCAGCATGGGACGTCCGAGGGGAGGCAAGGGATGGGGTTTGGGGGAGCCCAAAGTAACCAGCATTTGCAGCCTTGCCAGGAGATGATGAGATCAGAGCTGTGATCTGCCGCACCTTTGGGAAGACCCATTGAGTTTAGGTTATACAAGGGATAGGACAGGGGATGGGGCAATTGCAAGGGGTTCTGGCTAGGCAGCCGAGCCAAGTCCTGCAGCCAGGTGAAGCATCTTCACTCCACTTGTCCAGCCATGGATACCCCACAGCAGGACCCCAAATTGCGAGGCAGGTAGTGAAGAAAGTGGTAGAGAGCCATGACGGGCCTGGGAAAGGCTTTCAGGCTGTCATCCCACACCCAGTGTCTTCCCTGCTCAGTGCTGGGATGGGACAGGTACAGCCCCCTGCATCAGGATGAGCAGTCATGCTGCCACCGGCGGGTGAGCCAGGGCTGCGGCAGCACAGGGACCTTCCCAGGGAACTTTTGCAGTTTAGCATCTTTTCATCAGAAAACACGGGTTCTTCAAAGCTGCCAGTCTGTGCAGATAAGGATACGTTTTGACCAGTCTCCTTATTGCACTTGTTCTTTTGAAGTATCTATATTTAGAAATCTTTGTGAAGCCTCACATTGACACTTTTCAAAGGAGAATGGTTCATTTTTTGCTTTGAAACAACTTATTTAGAAATTTGTGCTCATCTGCAGCATAACATGTAGGTGGGGCTGTAGAAAAGGCTGGAAATGGAAGTGAAATGACCCTTTCTGTCATTGCTCTGGACTTCTCCCGTGCAAAATATGTTGAGATCCCAACTTTTTGTCCCAATTCAAGCTGGGAATTACTCTCTTTTAAGTCTGTGCGTGGATGCCATTTCTTATCTAGTCGAAAAGCTGCATGAAACAGCCACTAACTGGAAATTAAATCCTGTTTTCCATAAAAGACAAGGAACTCTCCCCAAACAAGGCATTGCTCCCTTGAGACTGCAGGTCCATTGAGAAGGAGTTTGCTGTAAAGATTGTATCAGCTGGCTGGAGGAGAGGAGCCAGCCCGTGGGCAATTCAGTTGGAAGCAGAATCCACTCTGTTTGCTTCAGTTTAAAAAATAATAATCTGTAATGAAGTGAAGGCAAAAGGGAAAATGGGTAGAAATTGAATTAGAGCTGTGGTTGTTCCAGTACTCCCCTGCAGCCTTCTGCAAGCTGAGCCCCCCCCAACCCAGCCTGCTTCCCAGCCACCTCCGAAGCCTGGAGAGGCACCAGTAGGTGCAATGGGGCAATTTGTGTTTGGGGGTGCTGGCTTCTTGGAAGGAGGGTGAGAAATTTAAAGGTAAATTACTCCAAATAAACAAACCGATGCTGCTGCTGGGCTATGCAGCAAGAGCCTGTTAGTGATGGAAGCTGCGTGTGCTGGCTCTGCATGGCAGCATTAGATTAGCATAGCTGATTAGGCACGTTGCAGTCTCGACTTTCTGCTTAGCAGAGCTGGGGATTTTCCTAGAAGTGTCTAGAAATCAGATGGCAAGTCAAGTGCTTCAGTTATGGGAAGGAGAATTAGCACTCACATGTATGCTGCAGGCAGGCAGGAGCTGAGAGGAATGAGATGTTCCTCCAGTATTTTTTGGCTGGGGCCAAAACCGGTTCCAAGTTGTGAAGCTGGGATACTCCCACAGCGATGCTCAAAGACTCTTGCTTCTGGATCTCCATTTACCTGGGACATTTCAGGCCCGTGAACACTGTGAGTCCAGTCCTGGTTTTGGGCTGAGATCATCCATAAAAACCTGTTCCAGACCTGCCCTAGCCCCCTGCCCTAGCCCTGCCAGCCCAGGAGCAGGGTGCTGCCCTGATCTGCCTTGCAGCCTGTGGGCTAGTCCCTGCCCCCCCGGCTATCGGAGACTTAGTGCCCTGGTGCTCCAGCAAACACTTTGCTGCAGTTGAGGTAGATTAGATCTCCATTCCTCCCATTTATAGAGGCAGTATCTTATCTGTGAGTGGTATCGGGCTGTCTGGCACTCTTGGGGGAGTGGAAAACAGACCGATAAGCTCTGAGCTCCAACTCCCCCTTCCCTTGGACTTTGCTTTATGCCTGCTGCGTGGCACGGGACACCTGAATGGTCTGTAGTTGATGGATTGGCATTTTTCCCTCTCTTAAGTCAAGGTGCTGTGTTTTCTGTTCTCCTTTCCCTATGCTTGGTGAGCATTTTGATGGGCAGGTTTCAGTGTCAAGTGTTCAGCGCTGGGGGATAGGAACCAGCCGTGCCCGTGACATGAGCTTGCTGCCCTCTGACTCTTGATCCAGAGGGATGTGACATTTCCATGTCCATCTCCTCGCTCCTGTTATCCTCGTGCCCTCTGCACGCTGACAGGATGGTAGAAAGAGGTTGCATTAGTTTTGGGGTCACACTCAGACTAACTTTAATATATACACCATCGTCTCTGTACAGGAGCTCCATTTCTTCTTTCCTTCTTTTTCTCTGATGTATATGGCTAAAACTTCTCTTGTTATTTTTCTTGCCATCCTCTGCAAGAGCCAATTCAGCCTGACCTTTGCCAGTTCTAACTTTATGTCTTGGGCGTTTCAAGACATAGAGGTAGGCTGCCTTTTTCCTTTGCAGTACAATCCTTTTACCCCATTCCTTATCAGCTCTCTCTGTCCTTTTATGTAGTTATCTCCTTGGCTAGCACAAAAGCCCTTTCTGGGCTGGAAATACATGTTCCAGAGATCAAAGGTGCAAAACCACTAAAGGAGAATCCAAGCCATCTCTGTGTACAAGTCCCCAGACTCGCAGCCCAGATGGTTTTATACTTAGGGGCACACACATGGCAGAGTCCATCAGGAGAGCAGCCAGCAGCATGGTGCTGGGCTGGGGCCGGGGGACCCAGCATCAGTGTGGGGGTGGAAGAAGGACCACAAGGAAGGAAATTCCTCGCTCCCAAGGATCAAGATGAGAAATGGTCCCAGTGGTTTATTTTTATCTAGCGCTCTTCTGGAGCACCACCACGCATTGAGCGATGTTCAGAGCTTGGTGGATGTTCTACTCCAGTCTCTCCACAAGATTTCCCCTGCTTTTACATTCGAAGGGGAAAACGGAAAGAAATATCACCTGCCCTTCCTCATGCTGCTTTGTTTCCAAGCTGGGAAATTTAATTTGAAAATCAACTGCGGCCAGCTTGCAGGGCAGAAAGAGAACAAGAGAGTTATGCAGGGTTCTTGTGGGTCCCAGAAGATTCATTAGGGAAGGAATGGTAACGCAAGGCTGAAGGCAGCTGTACAACACTGTTTTATCTGGCCACATGCCGGAAAAAAAAAAGAAAAAGAAGGAAAAAAGAAAGGCCAAAGCTTTTGTCCAAACACCACCACAGTTTTGGGAAGGCCAGCCCTGGGATTTGGAGCTGTGTCCTACTGGGTTGATTAGTGTCTTTCCTGGCCCTCGTGCCCTGGGAAGGACCAGGGCTGCAGATCTCCTCCAGCTGCACTGTCCTGCTGCCCTACAGCCAGAGCTGTCCCACCAGCTGTGCCCATGTTGGCTCTGCTTTGGCTGTCATGGAAGCTGTGACAGGGCAGCTGCTCGTGCTCTGCTGTGCAGTGCTTGGATCAGCTACTTGCTAGCTCCTGGCTGGCTGTTCATGATGGGTGGGATGCTTGTCTTTTCTGTAGCGGAGGCTAAACCCATCCTTACTACAATGGAGGGATCTGCATGGGATAAACCGGATCCCAGCCAGAAGACTCCAAGAAAAGCAGACAGCTGCTTCTTCTGTCCCATGTCCTGTGGCTCTTCTACAGCTTTGGGCATGTCCAGGGACAATTTCATTTTGGCCTATGTCACCTGGAGGAAACTTCTAGTTCTGGTCTTTCTGCCTTGTGTCTCTGTATTGTCTCTCACCTCACCAGGAAGCCCTTGTCCTTCAAAGCCCAGTGTAAAAATACCCCGATGCTGTTGCATGGGACCACCGCTGCCAAGCTGCACCCTGAGAAACCTGTGACTGGTGTCACTCTGATGTGATGGAGCAGCTGGTCCTCAGCATTGCCTCCCTGGCTCTCCTATTCCTCCACCTCTGCCAAGAGAAGTGACATCCCTTGGCATCTTTGACTGCTGCCTGTATATATACTCCTGTTCCCAGCCCTCCTCGTAGGAACCAGTGGCTTTGACTCTTGCCCCATTGCCAAGGCCAGTCTGACTTGGCGCAGGGATCCTGGATCAGGAATCGCTGGAGTGCTGCAGGGGAGGAGATGTGCTCCATCTGCCTGGGATCAGGAGAAACATCCACAGAGGCCAAAGGCTGCTCCAGCAGACAGGAGTCTTTCACTTTGCTGCCAACACAACTGTTTTTCCAAGGCAAACTGTCACCAGATCCATGGAGTCAAGACCTGCTATTTCTTCACTTCTAAACAAAACAAACCCTAGTTTGCTTTCTGCCAGGGAGAAAAGCTCTTGTCTTAGAGAATAAAATCAGGCATAAATAGAGCGAGCTCTTGTTTCCTCTCTCATTCAGTAATGATAAATTTGGGTAGAGGGGAATTACCTTGCAGGAGTTGGGAAATGGGTGCATGGCCTGGGCATGCTCTAGTCTGCACGAGGAAGCCTCATCCATACTTGCAAGATGTTTTAAGCATCTTTCCAACCTGATCATCCTTTGGAAGCAGTTGGGCTCCTTCTCCCTGGTGCCTTAGGCACTGTGAGCAGCATAACGAGCTCGCTGCCACGCTGCCTTTGCAGCACAGCAGAATGATCATGCGTAAAATCCCCAGGTAATTTACCCTGAGTGGGATCCTGTGATTTGCTGACATTTCTCATAAACTGAAACGAACATAAAAGACATGAATGCAGAGTCGCTAATTTGGAAACTCATTTTGAATAACTCCTCACCGATGTGGTAATGGTTAGCAGGGAGCCCTGGTGATAAATAATAGTTGCTGAAATCCTGAATTGGCTATAAATTGCCATGAAGGAGTGGAATCCCCTGCGTGAGGCTCAGCTCAGCGAGTTACTCTACACTACACTCATCAGCATCCGCAGGTGAACACAGAGGTAGTTTTAGCTGTATGAGGTCGTAGTAGCAGATGTCCTGACATATGTAAACTAGAAGATCATATGCATCCTCAACTGTCAGCTCTGCTTTACATCGCTTACTGCTTCTGGGAGCTGCAGGGCTTTACACCAGCGGATTATCCGCCTTCCTTCTCTGCCAAGCACTCCTCCTTTTTAGCTGCTTGGTGTAATTGTGTATAAACTGGGAAGATCCCAAAGGGATCATTACTTTTCTGCACAAACTGCTTTCCTTATTCACATTTCACATCATCACCTGCAGGCATCCCTGAGACCAAGCAGTGTTTCATTGCAGGGCAGGGTGGTTCGCACAGGGCTGCAGCAGTAGTGGGCAGAGAGCTGCTGTGCCCAGGGCTGGATGGGATGATGTGGTCTGAGACCTCTGCGATGGTACCCGAGGTGGTGGTGGTGCAGTATTTCCTTGTGGATGACTTGCTTTCCTTCTTGGTGGCTCACCCTCCCCAGCATCTCCGTGATGTTCGGTCCTGGAGAGGGGAATGTGGCATCTCCCCTCCAAAATGCTTGGGATGGATCAGCAGAAGGGCCATGGGTTGGGAGCGTGGTAGCAGCTTCTCCCTCCCACAACTTTGAGGCTGGCTTGGCAGGGCTGCTTGGTGAGTATGAGCCACCAAGCTGGATCCGCCTTCCAGCACTGTGGCCTGATGTGTAACAGCACCTGGGAGGCTGAAGGATGTGCAAGGAAATGCTGATGGTGAGATCAAAGCTTGGACACAGGCTTTCTCTGCTGAACATGACTGTTTTTTGGAAGCCATGAGTCTGAGCTGTAACAAGGATGAAATTAAAGTTCTTTTCACCACATTTTATCTTCCAAAAGAGCTGCTGCTGCTGCTGCTTGTAGGTGGCTGTGATTGCAGCAACACCTTCATGGTGCACAGCATTTGCTCATCAAGAGCGGAAATTGTGCTGCTAACGTTGCAAGTTTTGTTGATTTAGGTGGCTAAGGCACGACTCAACAAACAGCCTGCAGAGTCGGTGGTCACATCAGCCAGGTCCCGTAGGTACCTTCCACCAACACCATCCTGCAAAGCAATTGCAGAAGCAGACTGCAATTCTTTGTAACCACAAACTTTGAAAGACACATCTTTGTCTTTCAAAACCTTGTGACTGTGGCAGTCAGTTGTTACACACACTGGGAATGAGTCAGAGCTCAGAGGACTGCTCTCAGCTTTTCAGGTACTGATCTGGCACTCAGTCCTAAGAGTTAAGGCTTTCTGTTGGGTTTGCTCCATCTGTGGCACCTCAGGCAGATCCGTCCATTGAGATGGCAGAGACCTACTTCTGCTTATCTGAAAAGGAAATTGTTGTACAGATTGTGAGCTGTGGTAGCCAGACCACAAAAGCAAGGCAGCTTGTCTGGCACAGAGATATGGAAGATCTTACCTGACTATGTATGTGCTTGAGAAAGATATGTAGGAGCTCAGTGTTTCCTTTGGTTAAGGAGGTTCTGAATTTGCCAAGTACTTTCATTTATTGTGGCATCCTCATTGTGTGGTTTTTGGCCCCGCTGTACTAACCATTACTAGCTGTGGCAAACCCATAGCTAAGATCCCTCCATGTAAATTTTCTCCACAGTGAGTTATTTCTAAGAGTTTGCTAAATCACACAGGTTCCTTCCTCCTGCTCCTTCCCAGCAGAGGCTGTGATTTATAACATACATTTGTATATTTTAAAATGTCCCTTCTATATGATAAACACTCTTGAAATATGTTACTGTAAGTGACTCCAGGGAGATCAGCCCTGCTTGAGGCATGCAGCTTTTGGCTGCATGTCCTTTGAAAGGCATGACATATTTAAGAAGCAACTCATGTTAGACAAAATGTTCACAGGCTGAAGATATTCAACAGCAGCCAGTGATGAATGTTTTGTGCATCAGAAGATATAAATCTTATTTTAATCCTGCCTGATTCATGGCCAGCTTGTCCTGAGCTGGGTTCAGGGCTTGCTGCCATGTCTTCTGATTGCATCTCGCCTCGATCACCAGGCAGGTGGGTAGCAATCACCAGCTCTCAGAAGAGCAAAGGCAGCATGATGTCAACTCAAAATGACTCAATAGCCATAACCCAGAGCAGGAGGCCTCCAGCTCAGAGAGATATCATAATGGACCTCCTCTGACTGGAAGATCTTCTTATTCCTCCCCCAGGCACAATGGGTCCCCTCATCTGGTTTCTGTGAGCTTAAAACAAGCTCAGAGCTGGCTAGGAGAGCTGCAGCTGTGATTACAACCAGCTTGACCTTTCTAAACACTTCTCTTCCTCGAGCTGGGGTTGCAACACAGCTTTCCAAGCCAGAAGGCTGATGTTAGGATTGCTTCATTCAGCAATGTTTGGTAAAGGCTAATAAACACCACTAAGAGCTTGCTAATAGCTCCAATTAGACTGCAGCTGATGCTTCATAAGTGGTTCTCTTTCCTCTTCCGCCCCTTCCTTGCAGCTATTTCCTGGTGGAGTTTAGCAAGGTGAGGTGGATTAATGCTACTTTGGGAGACAGTCAAGAGTCCCAGCTGCAAAATAAGATTTTCCTCTTGGCTTTTTTGCAGTGGGTCTAGTAGGGATTTCTCAGGGCAGCTGTCTGCTTATGTCTGGACTGAGTTGAGGTGCGGATGATGTATTTGTCCTGTTGGTGTGTTGCGGGGAATAAGCCTAATTTGGGAGTTTGTTAGACCAGAGGTAGAATGAAAATGCAGCTTTGAAGAGATACTCACCCTTGCTGCTGGAACCTTTCCTGGTTGTGAAAGCATCAGCAAGTTGTTTCTTCAAATACACAGGCAAAAGAAACTGTGATAAAAGGGTTTGAAGGAGTTCATGTTAAAAGAAGAAGGCTTTGCTGTAGTTTTCTTTGTGGTTTTCTGTTTGTTTGGGGTTTTTTTCCTTTTTTTTTTTTTTAACCTTGAGTACTTCCTGCAGCAGAAGAGACCTGCATATCAAGACTTTAGCCGTCTTGTGGCACGTGAGATTTTTAAGCTGCTTTTTTTATTGGCCAAGGATCCTGACTGTGAAGGCAAGGGGGGGAGGGCTGGTGCTGTGCAGAGCAGGTGCTCAGGGGCCCATCATCGTTCAACATCTATTCCTCAGCTATCTGTACTGTGGGGTCTGGGCACAGGAACCCAGGGGTCCCCCCCAGTCCGGGTCTGGAGCATCCTGTGCTACATTTCTCATCCCAATCCTCTGTTTACAGACACTGGATTTCTTCTGTGTGTGAGCTGGCCTGAGTGGCAGAATTACACGGGCTCCTACAGCAGCGTCATGGAAAACACCATTCACTGCATCGTAGAGCAAGGTGGGTTGTAAAGCCTTTGCAGAGACTGAGGCAGCAAAGCCATGGGGCTCTGCTGTTTCTTGGTTTGAGGATCCTAATTCTGGCTCTTTTCTCCTACACCTTTGATTACAGTTCCTGTAATGCATTTGAACAACCTGCTGTGCAGCCTTCCTCCACAGGGATTCATGGGCATATTTTGAAAGCATCTTTACTCTAAGCCCCCACAAAAAAAAAAAAAATCAAACCAAACATACTTTGGAATAAAGCACCCGAGCAGATGACTTGGAAATGGCTCTGGCATAGCGCTGGCGTTGTGTGCAGGCATATGTCCCCTGATTCTGTGGACTTAAAAGCAAGTAAGCACAGTGATTGTGTTAGCAGATCTTGTTTCCTTCTTACAGAGATAAAAACAAGGAGCAGGCTGGATTCTTGTGGGAGAGAGTTCTTTGAGAGATGCCCTCATTGAAACCTCTTACGGAAATAAAACAAACATCTACAGCTGGGAAAAGTAATAAAAACTGTCCCTCCCACAGCCCTGGACAGTCACTGTAAAGCAGGGATTTATCTGTGTGTGTCTTGAGCTGAGGGGTGCAGTTTCCCTACAGATAATGTCTGGGGGAGGGAACCAGTGCATTGCACCTAAAAAAATGAGCTCTAGAGCATGGGCCACAGTGTTTACTGCAGTGTTTTTAGACCTGTGCTAAGGGTGGGTGAAGTAGAGGAGGGTAAGATGAGCATCTAGGGGCCTTGGTGGTAATAAGCTGCAGCAAGATGTAGGTGTGAGGCTGGTGAGCTGCCCTTTGCTGGTTGAGCTGCGATTGTGACCTTGCCGGATATTAGAGGTGAGGAAGGTGGGCTTGGGAACCTGTTTTCGCTCTCTTAAGTGACGCTACTGGTCCGTGCTGGAGGCCGAATGGCCCTGGGGCTGAGCTAGCCCAGCTATTAGTGTGTATGGAGCAGGGTGGGTGGCAGGCAGTGATGGTTTGGTGCAGGACTGGTGCTCCAGTCCCTATAAAGCTGTGCGAGAACATGGTGTTATTTCAGTTTCAACATTTCCCTGGGGTGTGAGTGATTTCAAATGGTGTGTGTATTTCTGAAGGTCCAAGGAAGGTTTGCAAAGAGGAGAAGGATGGCTGTCCATCCAGGAGGACAGTGCTTCTGGGCAGGGATTCGGTCACATCTAGGACTAACATGGGGTAAACTTCTCTGTGCAACAACAGGGTTAGCAACATTGGTGTTACTTCACTTTCTAGAGGAAATCTGAATTCTTCTGTTGGGACTCAAGGGAAAAATATTCTTTGAAATATGAACAAACTTCTGGCACATTGTGTGCTGGTGATGGCACTGCTGAATGCAATGGACATGAATGCTCTTTATTCCCAATATAATTTCCCAACTGCTCTTGGATGATGGCGGTTTTTGACAATGCCAAAGCCATGTGGAGCTCATCAAATGCTGTGCGTCAGTCCCCAGAAGAGATGGGGTCTATTTGGAAACTTGACAAGGGCTTCCTGGAACCTGTGCTGCCACCATCCCGTGTCGAGGCACTGCGGTTCCTGGCTGCTCGAGAAGGTGCAGAGCTTACTGCTGATCCTCTGCATCCCAAACCCTGCCTGTGCTGGGGACATGAGTGCGCAGGTTCTGGCTATGATGTTTAGGCAGCTTCTTTCAGGCAGCCTCTGCCTGGATTTGGCAGGCAGGAGGACTTTGTGACATTTGGTCCTTGTCCCCAGGAGCGTGGAGTTGTCTAAAATGCCCTGACCTCGTGCCATATCTGCCATGAAACTGAGAAGGTGGCTTGGGCTGTACTAGTCTGGAAAAATGAATGCTTCCTTCTGTATTTTGCACCAAACAAGCTGTTGGGAGCACGACTGATAGAACTGCTGTACTGACTTCAGGTGGAAAAAAAAACCAACAACCCACAAAGCAAAATGAGCAAGTAGAGACACAAAAGGGATGAAGCTTTTTAAAGGGAAAATAGAGTCCTGGGTGTGCTGTAAGCCACATGCTGGCTCCTGAGGTCTGGACTTGTGCCGTCAGAAAAGGAAAAGCTATCAAGACCTTACTTTGTTGTTTTGGGGGTTTTTGAGCCAGGTTCACACGTTCCTGGGAAACCAGTGTGTTGTATGCTGTAGGCCAGATGCTGGTGGCACAAGCTGGGAGGTGAATATCTGGCTCTTGAATGTAACTAATATTAAAAATCACATTTTGCAGCCTCCGTGGAGCTCTGGAAAAAAGCAGAACAGTTTAACGCAGCTCCCAAATGAGTGCCACGGGACACATCCTGGCAGTGCAGGCAGACGGTCCCAGTGACAAGGTCCTCCTGGCTGCCCAGCCCTGCGGGCGAGGGTGAGCTCTCGGGGGAAGATGCTTCTCTGCCTCTTGATAACACGCTCTGCTCCGCTCCAGCTGCCGTGCACGCTCCAGGTGCAGGCCTGGGAGAGTCTCCTGCTTCCCCAGGCCTTTCTGCAGCACTTCTGTGGTCCCCTGGCCTCCCTCATCTAGGAGGATGCCAGTGTGGAGGCAGGTGCGTTTATGTGATGGCTCCTGGCAGCCTTTCGCGAGGCACCCCTGTGCATTCGCTGGCTGGTGCACAGAGTCGGGATGTTATATCTGGCTTCGTCCCCACGTGCAAGCTGCTGCAGCAGCCGAGCCCATGTTTCCCTCTCAAAGCCCTCCATCCTCTTGCCTCCAGAGCTGTTTTGCTCAGCTTTTTGCCTCCGCTGGAGGAAAGCTGCGCACAGAGGAAGGTGCTGGTCTGTGATTGCCGCTGTGAGACCCTATGAGGTTCTGTATGGGCATTTTGGGCCCTTCTGTCTTGATTTTCTAGGACTCTCAGATCTTCTGCCTTAAGGAAGCTGTTAGTGGCTTTAGAAATGGTCCTTCACCTGATTCCTCTCACAGCACTGAGATAGCAAAGAGCCTGCTTGCTCCAGCCTTCCCCATTCAGCCATTCTGGGGAAGTTCGAGAGATTTGGCAGGGCATCCCGTGGTGGAGAATTTTGGTGTTTAATTGCACCATCTGTTTTTCCTCTCAGCTAATGTTTGCTTGAAGGCTCTTGAAATGCAAACAGGGCCAAACCACACAAATCTGGAGCAATGCACTCAAGTAGGGGCTGTGAGAACTGGCTTTAGGATTATCCGATCATTCCACCTTCTTCAGTGCAAGTTCATGAAGCATGAAATGCTATGCACACACAGTCAGAGTACTTGAACTGCCTTATATGTGCAGAACAAATGTTTTGAGGAGCGTCCCGAAACATTTAGAAACAGAGCAATCGTGAAGACTGTGTTGTGGCAGAGAAGTGGAGGAGCTGGAGCACCTTCTGGTAGGAGGTCTGGGATGTCAGAGTGTGTCTGGTGTGAACTGGCAGGAAATGTGACGTTTTAGAAGTTCCTAGGAATTCTTTGAAAAGGAAATTCCTTGAAAAGGAAATCCTGGATGCCTTTGGCCAATTCAAAGGAACTACTTCCTTTAAAGAAATCTGGGATGTTTTGTTCTTTTTTTTTTTTTAAGTTTAAAAAATTTTAATCTAAACCTAAGCTAAATCTTTTAATTTATAGGATTGGTGAAATATATGGCAGAATAATTTTGAAATGGAAAACTGATGGGGAAAATTAATTTTTCACAAACAAATTTCTGGACAAGAAAATCAGATAATTCAGGAAGTCATCAAAACCAAAGTATTTCTACAGAAAAAGGCCATTTCACAAAACAACCTTTCCTGTGAGAAGCTGTGCAGCTGAGGAGTTCTTGGGAAGGGTGTGTCATGATTTAACCCCAGCTGGCAGCTAAGCACCATGCAGTTGCTCACTCACCTCCCTCACTGTGAGGTGGGAGAGACAATCAGAAGGGTAAAAGTGAGAAAACTTGTGGGTTGAGATAAAGGCAGTTTAATAGGTAAAGCAAAAGCTGCGCACGCAGGCAAAGCAAACCAAGGAATTCATTCGCCACTTCCCATGGGCAGGCAGGTGTTCAGCCATCTCCAGGAAAGCTGGGCTCCGTCACATGTAGCAGTTACTTGGGAAGACAAATGCCATCACTACAAACATCCCTATTCTTCTTCCCCCAGCTTTATACACTGAGCATGACGTCATATGGCCTGGAATATCCCTGTGGTCAGTTGGGGTCAGCTG
>JANHGO010004794.1:0-24228 GCA_024606505.1 Aquila spilogaster
AGGAGGGTTTTCAATTAGTTCCTGGCTCTTTCAGGCCCAGTTTTTCCCAGTGAGAACTTGACCAAGGATCTCTGCATGACAATAGAAATCTTTCTTTTTGCTTGGAAGGAGGCAGATCCAATGTCCCCAGGGCACTGATCCAGATACCATCATGGCAATGTAGATCAGTTTTATCTGACTTACCAAATGACACACCTTCACTTGATCAAGTAAACAATTGATTCTCAGGAATATGCAGAAAGGCATTTTTATGGACTCTTTTCATTCTCCCCCGAGGAAGTTATTTGAAGATTGCTATGAAGTTTTTTGTTGGTTTGGCCATATTATTTTGTCCTACTTAGTAGGAAAGTTGTTTTCCTTACAGGATATGCTTTGACTAATCTTAAGGGCCAGAACACATCCCAGAGGACACAGCAGACCCATCCCAAATAACACTGAGTCCAAGACAAGCATTAATCTACAATGGGTTTTGTACAGCAAAGGAGAGTTTTGGCTTAGTAAACATTATCTCTTACAGGAAGTCAGATCTGGAAAGTGTCTTGCCAATCCTTCTATTTTTATAGGTTTTAAAAGTCCTTGTATCTTCACAGCAAATGAAATAGATCTGGGTCTTGGTTACATATGGAAACATCAGATACAAGAGAGGAAGGTGCCACTATTCCCTTCTACCTCTTCAGAGCCAGTGACAATTTTATCCTTCTTAAATAAATAACAGCCTCAACTTCCTTTGATCTCAGATTCTTTATTCTTGAAAGATCATCTTCTTTTTGAAACCTTAATTCATTTCAGGCACTCTTTATTTTTTTGTTTTCTTTTGGTTTGATTGTTTGTTTTTCACAGGTTTAGGGCTGGACCTGAAGTGCCGCGATTTGTTTGAGTTTCACTGCAGTAAAGTTGCTATTCAGGAATGTTGCTGAGACTATGGCCGTGCTACTCCAACTTGGAAAGATCACAGAATTGGCAGCTCCTAAAACAAGATCAGCCAAGAACAGTCTCATTTGATGTGTGCTTCCATTTTTAGCCTGCCTGTGGGATTCAGGTTTGATCAGTACTTTGTTGACCCAGTGCTGATGTCTGTGCAGGAGAGAACAGTTTTACATAAAATTCTGAAACAAGCCCTATTCTTTTCTGCATCTATTGTGTCCTAGAATACATCTAATATGGCAATGAAATCATTGCCTCCAGCTGTTTCCCAATGGAATTTACCAAAAGGATAGTAAAATGATCTCATTTAAATCCCTTTCCACGCAAAGTGCTGAGCTGTACCAGCCAACACCAACACTGGTTCCAGTGTGGTCATAGTGCAATTTCCTTGACAGTCCTAGACAGTTTCAGGGAGATTACAGATGGATGGATCCCATTTGGTTCCAGCTGGACTGGAATGCAGATGGATCCCAAATGTCAGAAAAAGGATCCTCACAGTTGAAATACTTGTGGATACTCAAATTCCCTTGGAAAGTGACAGTTCTGGAAATAACATTTTCAGTACCAGTAAATTAGCCCCAGAATGGCATTTCCTGGCATGTCCACAGTCTGGATGCGGTTAGGTTGAAAGAGATGCAGAAAAAATATTGAATTGAAGATACTAGTTAGCTCAGAGGTGCTCCATGGGAAAAATCTACGCTTGTTCTCTCACATTTTAAAGTCCTCCCTTTTGTCTAAATAGTGTTAATATGGATACAGGTCACAAAACTTGGGGAATCTGCTGTCTTGTGTGAAAAATAGGACAGCTATTTGGATGTGATAAAGCAACTCAGACAGCTAACATGATCTGCTGTGAATATTTTATTTCCTCACTGTGGAAGGATAAGTATATTTGAACAAAGTTGTTCACCCTCCAGCTCCACTGGTGGCACATGGCAGGAGTACTGCAAAGAACTAATTGTCCAACTAAAGTCCTGTGAGAACTGACAGTGCTCAGCACTTTGCAAGACTGGATAACAGCTGGTTTGAAAAATATCTTCAAGTGAAGGGTTAAAAATATAGTCAAGTATGCTTTCCTAACAGCAAACTGAGCTCAAATGCTCTGAAAGACGTGAAGCTGGAGCTACCGCCAGGCACCAGCAGGCTGGGAATCCTGGCTTCCCTGGGGTGCTCCTGAGTGCCTGCAAAGCGCCTGGCGGGTTCCAGCACTGATGAACACGTCCGTAAGCACAGCAGGTTCAAGCATGCCAGGATTATCTCCATGCAGGCTGAGAAGAAAGAAAACTCTGCTAAAATTCCTGCTGATATCAAAGGAAAATCCTCAGAGATTTCTGCCAGTTAGCTCATTCTGTACTGTCCCTTTCTATCATGGAGCCAGGAACAGAGATATACATCAAATATAGACCAGCTGCTCAGAAATACATGCAGATACCGACACTTTAATCACTTTTATAGGTAATGCTTTATGTCAGTTCCCAGTAGGGACTGTAGCCTGGACTATAATTTTGAATGAGAGACCTCAAACTCAAGATTAGTTTTGAATGTGTGTGGGAGAGAAAACAAGAGAAATCTCCTTTATGTGCTGTCCAAATTGTTTATCTTTGGGCTGAGTGATCTGAGTGAGCAGATGGCTAAATAATTTTCAAGTTTCCCATAGGAGGCTGAATCCTCTGTGTTTGTAGGTATGCACGTAGAGATATAGTAAATGTTCCTCCACCTTTGCACTTACTGTGGTATGCTTTGGACCTCCGGGCTGCACACAAGGCACCTCTGTGTCCTGGCTACTTGGCTACAGCAGCCTTCCCTGGATCTTCTGTATAGCAGACAGACAAATGAAATTGTTTACCACACAGAAAAGCAAAACATTTGAGTCTAATAGTCAATGTATGTGACCTGATATGATATATGAACTATGGCAGTACAGGATGCAATGCATGCACTGCTTTAAGCTCATAAAAATATCAGTGTATTTTTAACAGATTTTGCTTTTTTTCTTCCTTTCTTTTTACTTCATGTAAGGAATGCTTTTCTTCCTTCTAATTTTAACTATGAGAATTGAGTACATTTTCTATAATCTGGAAATAAAATGCAGCAGAACAATTACTCAGCCTGTGCGTGAGAAAGTGGATGCCTTACTCCCATTATAGAGGTAAAGCATGGCTGTCTGACCACCCCAGTGATAAACTATACTGAGAATATAACATCACTGAAGTAGTTTACCTAGATCATTTTAGTCTTCCATGACTGCTGCTACAATACTAAAAATGAACAGAACTGGTACAAATCACCGCTTTCCGTACTTATCTCTGATTCTGTGATCAGATTAGGCAAAGCCTGACTTTTTTCATAGCATCAGAACCATCTTGTTAACAGGGCCTCTGGTACATGAGGTGATTATGTTCTGGAATTTCAGAATTCTATAGTCTTCTCCAGCAACAGTTTCACAGCTGGTACCTCATTCCAGTATCCACTAAACACTAGACCTGTTTTACAAGAGATGTTTTAACATTTTACTTTCAAACTGCCTTACTGGAGATGTATGTTGACTTACCATTTTTTATTATTAATCTATGTATTTTACTTGTGCTAGAAGGGTTTATTTGCAGATGTTGACATATTTATTTCTCCTAAAATGTTCCAAGAGCTGCCTTAGGTTTAGTAGTCATTTTTTAGAACCTCAAGTTCCATAGCCAATCTTGTGAACATGATTGTCACAATATACACTGCAGTTTTAGCTGCTTATTTTCCTTTAACATTGTCATTAATAGAGCATCTCCATCGTATAGAAATGAAGTGTCTCCCTTAGCCCTTTCATAACCTGAACTATGTCCCATCAGAGAGCATTTCTCCACTCTCTTATGCCTCTAGAAACATGCTGTTCATGATAAATCTCAATAGACTTGGAAAGAAGCAGCATAAGAATCTCCAATACAACATACAAAGATACAACAAATCAAAGGCAAAATAGTAATGGTTAGATTAGACTTTTAAATAGGATATTAAAATGAGTTTTGTAGTTAAGCACAATTGTCTCTTAGAATTTGGCAGGGAAATCATTAACCAAATGATGTTAAATTTGCACAGATTGTTGAATAAATGAGTAAGACTTGCTTTACATGGCAGCAAACCAACCAAAAAACATACACAGAAAGAATTGCTGGCAGTCCACATGAACAAATAACTTGCATTAGGATTAGACTGTTTTTTAAAGATCAGTAATTGAATAGTTACTATTCTCATTAGCTATCCCTCCACATGGAGCAGCTCTCTTATAGATTGTGCAGTTGTAGAGAGAAGAGGGTACAGGCACATGTTCCTTGTATAATCTAAGGTTTCTTTCTTGTTTACAAAATGAGCGTGGTTAAATCCGCAGTTACTAATCATAGTTTATAGATATATGTTCAAGGTGCGTGTAAAAGCCAGATAATTTTGCATACTCGTTTATTTTGGTAGAGGTGTTTCCTTTCTCCACTAGGACAGATCCAGAGAAATCCAGGTATGTGGATGCACAGATACAAACAATGCAGAGATTTTTCTGAACAGTGCAGTCATCCAAAAAGCACTTTGTAAAGCTCAGCTTAGCAGTAGATTTGCCTTATATCATTGATTTGGTTTAGCTATGACTAGCAATAAATATTCAAAATATTTTTACAACCAAATTTTGATTTCTTCCTCTTAATGATTGTTATTTTCTAAAATCCATCAACTTCTGGATACTATCTGGAGCTATAGGTTAATCATACAGTAAGGATGTGCAAGAAAATCAGAGGAATAAACAACTAGGTATAAACTTTCTTCCAAAGGCAAAATGCAATTTTAATTAAGACTTTAAAAAAAGATTATTTGCTATCATGTAGTATATTGGTACTGATTGAATTAACATTGTACAAAAAGCAGGGAAAAGTCAGTCCTACATCATAAGCATGTGCAACATAAAACTGAAATGAGATCTTGGTTCTCGTCTCAGCACAGTGATTACTTATGGAGTAGTCCCAATCCATGTAATCATCTCTCAGTCAGAACAGGAAATTTACAATCAGACCCTCTAGAAATTTACAAATCAGCCACATAAAAAGTGCCAGGATGGCAACTGGCATATAACAATATGTGTGTGCATATCAGCACTTCATCCTTCTTAAAAATGTTTTTTGACCCTTGTTGCCCTCTGGGAACCATCTCCATCCTACACTGTCCCCTATATTTCCAGCCACAAAAGTGGCTGGTGGCATGGCATAGGCAGTCTAGTAATTAAATAATATTACTAACTGTGACACGGAGCCTTATTCACTGGCATAGAAATGGCTAAAATAGGCAGGAAAGGGAGATGGTCATGACAGATGAGTTTAAGTTGAGACCTGAAATGAGAGACCTTGGTGGTAGGTTGATGAATATCTATATGTACAGAGGTTCATGGAGAAATGTTTCCATTTAGAAACTGGAAAATCAAACAGAAGTATGAGCTAAACCTAACAGCAACTTAGTGGAAGGGAAGGAGAAGAGTTCAAGAAGCTAAAGGCAGAGCTGGAGCTTAGGAGTGGGTGGGAGCACAGAAACACATTTAAAATAAGAAATTCTCAGATGTGATTTTCCCCAAGTATTTCTAGCAATGAAATAACCATACTGGTCAGTGTCTATGATGTGATCTCATTCCCAGAAGTACAGTTCCAGTTTCAAATACCCTCATAAAGTGGTTATGTCATAGAGATGCTTCCAATTTTACAATTGAAATAGAGCCAAAGAATAGCCTCTCTACCAGCACAAACTAATGGAGCATATTGGAGAGAAGACTGTTCCCACATATTAATAAAACTAAAATAATGCCTTTAGAGGAAAAAAAGAGTTTGGGGTTATAGTTAAAGTTGTGCTGTATTGAAGGGCATTGATATTTCCACTCCAGGGACTGTAGCACATCCACTTAAAATACCTTGGTTCACAAGACAACTCAATAAAGCGGTTCAACTCCAGTGAGTTCAATGGAGTTGTACCAGGCATGGATTTGGTCTACTGACTGTAAAATATGGTCTGTTAAGGTGTGAATGATAGGAAGTTTCAGATTCAAGTAAATATCAGACAACAGCAACTGTATTCCATTTATTCCAAAGTTCACCTGCACACTTTGCAAGAAGTTCTGTCTCCATTTGAAAAATACTGTGATCACAGAATCACAGAACTGTAGGGATTGGAAGGGACCTCTAGAGATCATTGAATCCAACTTCCTTGCTAAAGCAGGTTCCTTATAGCAGGTTGCATAAGTAGGCATCCAGACAGGTCTTGAGTATCTCCAGAGAACAAGACTCCATAATTTCTCTGGGCAGTCTGTTCCAGTGCTCCGTCACTCTGACAGTAAAGTTCTTCCCTGATGATTGTAATATCTTAAAAATAAAGAGAGGAAAAAAAAAGGCAAATAAAACGCTAAAAGGCAAAAGAGAGAAGAGACAAACCACACTAGGAAAATAACACACCATGGGCCAAATTCATTGAACAATACACAATAGTATGAGAATCTGATACTTATTTTCAGTTTTGAATATGCATGATCCATCTAATATGCTCAAGATGCATTAGTCAATCTGCAGCAGCTGTCTTTGTACAGAACTCTGAAGAAGAATCAAAAGGAGCAACATACAATAATACCAGGCACCTTGCTATGTCCCTGGCTAGCTGTCACAACACTGCTTCCTTCTATTCAAATACATCACGTAGCTGATATTTTTCTCAAATAACAATGTTAACTGTTTCACAGAAAAGGAAAGACAGACAAAGGAGAGTAACCTCTTTCTGTGAAATGATCTATAGCCAGCAACATTTCCACAGGAAGAAATAACTATTTGTTGTTCAACAACCAACTAATGAAACAACATGGAAGGTTCAAAATTAAGTGAATTGTTTGGTATTTTCCTCAAGAAGCTGGATCCATTTCAGAACTAGATCTGCTCTGACACCCTACTTCTGGAAAGCATCATTATTTGTTTAATATTTGCCTTGGAGTAGGAATGAATGTAAGCCTTAGTTTCTATTACTTAGAAGAATAAGCTATTTAATTGCAAGATGCCAGGATTCTGTTCAGTTTGGGGAAGATAAGCTTGTAAGTAAGACAACAACTTGTCTTTACTTCTACAGAGCAGCTGAGGTAGATCATTCCTGTATGTGAGCATTTTATACAATACTTGCGTTTTAAGTCAGTGAGGTTTTACCCTCTTGAAGGCCTTGACTCAAATTTTCTTCAAATTCATACAAATATATTTATTTTTCCCTTTTTTATTTTTTTTTAGTTTTATTTTTTTCCTTTCTTGTTATTTTTAAACATCTCCTGGCATTTTTTAAACTCTCAGCTTAATTTGCAATCTCAGAGGTATAAAACAGAATCATTTTTAATACTTCATATGTGTTCAAACTTTCTTTCTGTCTTTAAAATTATTGTATTTCTGATATTTATAATCCTGAGATTACTGAATGCACCTGATACCATATAAGATACAATAAAAGGGAATCCCACTACTGAGAAATAAATTTTTGTTATGACAAGGAATGATTTATTTTTCAAAGCAGAATACATCAGCTTGGCAAAGACTCACCAGACATGCTTTTAAAACTGCTGAATGTGCAAGCCACTTTGCCTTTCCTAAATTAACCTGAACCTAAACCAACTCGTGTCCAGAAAAAAATAAATAAATAAAATGATAAAAGCAACCAATAGCTGCTTTCATGGAAGAACAGAAGAGAAAATAGGAGAAACAAAAATTTTAAAACTTTTTCACTGAATCATGTTTTTCCTGTTAGTAGACATACTATTTACAGATGAATGCTAAAACAATTTTGCACCCTAGCAGAGATTCACTGTTGAAGGTACTTGAGAAGAAGATATGTTTTAACACAATATGGGTTGTCACTCTTTCCTCCATATATGTGTGTATCTCTTCCGAATAGGAGTATGTCTTAATTCCATATATGAGTATATGATATATCTCACTATAGAACACAAACTTGTATTATTTCTGACATAATGAGAACAACCCTACTAGCCACCCCATGTCCTTTCACCTATGTTGAATCTTGTCTGTTTACACAAAAGAGCTTATACTGAGAGTCAGAAACTACCGGCTTGGGATTTTCTTTGTTTTAGAAGGAAGTGTATCACTAAGCAGTATTGAGGATCCTGAACAAAGACTACAAAACTGAAGACCGTAGCAAGTAGTGAAGAAAAAGTTCTAAGAATCATTGGAGGAAATCCTTAGAACTAGATATATGCTACATTGGCAGACAGTGGAAGAGAATTTTATTCTGATTTTTACTAAAAGAAAAATATGTGGAAAAAATCATGGTTCCTCCAAAAAGGAAGGGATTTAGTGCCTACTATAAGTATAAGCAATAAGTTGTCTACTGGAAAATTGATTTCATTTGTACTCATTTTATACTGAGAGATGTACTACCCCTATGCCAGAAAGTAATGTTAAAAACATTCATTTTAAGTTTACATAGAAAATAAACGTGGGCTGGAAGATATACATAAGTAATTAATGACATCAGAATATAATGAGCTGCATGGTTTTGGACTCTTCTGGATCTGTTACAGCATCTGCCATAACCTGTCTCAGCTCCTAAAAGTCCCAGTGTCTTTCTTCAGAAGATAAAAAATGGATGACTTTGTTAAGAAGCAGTTTTCCAGTAAACTGGTAAGAAGTAGGCTTATTAAATTATTTCCCCATTCCAGATGAAGGTACAAGATAACAGAACATGGCTACTCCAAGGCCTGTTTGATTAAAAAAATAAATTAAAAAAAAAAAAAGTATATAAAAGAGGGTATAAAAGATGTATCTTGAATAGATACTTCAGCTTTGACTCACCACTATCTCATGGTAATTTATATCCACAAAAAAATATGTGCAAGGTTCTATTTTCTTCACTTTTTGATGTCATGATTGAAATGAACCTAAGATTGCTTTGTAACACTATCTCTCTTTTAATTTATGCATGTGTCTCTTCTAGAGTAACAATCTTGTAACTGAGCCAAAGAATTTTTGAAGGAGTGGAAAAAAAATTGCTATAGTAATTATAGGAAGGCAGCAGCAATTTCTCAAACCAGATATTACAAGAGAGTAGGCCAGCATTGGAGGGACATCTGTGTTTAGAAATAATTTATGAGGTGCACATGATGAAACAATTGCAAAAAGTGATGCATGGCAAGCAAAAGAAGTATTAGGATTATTTTCAGGTAGATTACATCAAAATTAATTTCACAAAGCACATTGACAAAGTTCAGATCCTGGACATGGCTATGTGCTGTAAACAATATTTTTTTCCTTATGTAGTGGGTTAGATCACTGATTTTGCCTGTGTAACTCATTTCAGGTATTGTTCTCTGTTCTGTTTACTTGACTTAAATGTAAAGGAGATTTGGATGATAATGAGGAAACCTTAAGTATGTTTGTCCCATTTCAGAAGCAGAGACCAAAGATGGCAGCCAATTAGTCCATGACACTTATGGTAAGGTTACAATATAATGCTTTGATTAATGTCACAAAGACTCTGATTGAGCTTTCAGATCTTTTTGCCAGCAGCACTGCACTGTCAATTGTATCTTGAAACATACACATTGGAGTGTGCTGCAGGACACTGGGAACTTTTCAGTGGCACAGATCTCTTTGACTGCACCACTCTCACAGATTTAATTCATATGAAATCTAAAGCATGAGCTCCTATTTGCACCTAGATACGATGGAATCAAGGAAGGGTGAAGTGTGTACATATACCAAGACATGAAAAAACAAACAAACAAACAGATATGGATAAGAAATGCAATGCTTTCAAGGGTGAAGGTCATGGCAAATAACTACTCAATGATTAGTCTCTCAGTCACGTTTTGGCCATAGATGCTATCTGTTGAGATGCAGTCCTAGGAGAGTAAGTGCAGTTGGTCATCCTTTGGTTTGAGGAATGGTTGTTTTGCAAACATACCATGGACTAATGCTTTGTATTCCAACATTAGTTTTTCATGCACTCCATTTCTCCAGAAAAAAAGGCTGTGATTTATTGGTTTGTTTTCTGAGGAAAGTAGAATCTGTTTCCCCTGAGAATTTTGTGGAAAAAAAATACACATTTTCCCCAGACTGCTAACTTGCAGTATAATAAAGGCAATAAAACCATAGCTATGAGTATTAAACCTGTGCTCAATTTCCAAGCAATCTTTACAATTCTTAGATGCATTACTAAATTTTATTTTTCTCTTCTGTACTCTGAGTATATTAAAGCAACGATATTAAGTCAATGCAATCTTTCTTAATGTGGTGGATATTCTTCCCAAAGAAGAAATATTAATCCTGCTAATCCTAAAATATTTTTACAGTAATTTATTTTAAGTTTTGGAAAGAGGAATCATATTTTAAGATAATAAAACATTTCTGAACAGTCCATGAAAACTGATTATACTTGAATGTTGCTGTTGTTTTTTTTTTCCAGTTGTTTGAATAGCCAACAGAGAAGCAATTAGCTCCGTCATGATCACTTTGTGCTGAAAGGTCACCAAGACGCTGTCAGGTTTACATTTGATGGGGTAGGCTGTTGTGTGAAGATTGCTGTGGATAATTCATACACACCTTCAGAGAGCATAAAAATTGAGACAAACTAAATCCCATGAGATGTATTGATCATCCCTACAGAAAAAAATGAAGAAATAATTCTTAGTGTCTTTGTCATGAGCTATTAACACTGCAACCTCAAATAATTGCATTAAACTATATTCAGTGTATACTATCTGTTGTGCCTTTCTACCCAGCTGTTAACTTCCAGTACCTTCAATGCTGCTCGACTTCTCAGAAAACCTAGGAAGTTGTCTGCCTCTCACTACATCAGAGAAGCTAAATTATTCTCACAAGCTAACTTTCTTCTAAAACTACAAGGTAAATAGACTTCCTTATTTCCATGATGCTGTTAGAGACAAAAAGGGTAAACATAGTGTCAGCCAGCAACTGATGATGGTTTTGGTGCATAACTAACTTACTTCTGGACTGCCTAATGCTTTACTTGTGACTAGTAGAAAGAAATCTTAAAGATGGAACAAGCCTCATATTTAACTTTAGTAAACTAAACTTTAACATTAAAAAAAACCAAGGGAGTATACTTGGATTCAAGTGAGGTGGTCATTTTTATTCCCCTATTCCAGATGTTGCTCTTAAAATTTTTCCTCTTGTATCTGGACCTGAAGATAGGTACTTAGAAATGAAAAAAAAAAACAAAACTAACATTGTTGCTGCAACAAGCAAAAGTTATTAACTTTCCAACACAATATATGCTTGAACTAGATGGGGAAACATTTTCTTTTGCAGTGGAACCTTTCACAAGTTACAGATATCTTCATGGTCTATATTTCAGGAAGCTTCAGGGTCTTTGAAGTGTTTTGTTTGAAAATATGTTGAAGTCCTTAAAAAAGCGAATAGATCAGTGGCAGAGACAAGTGTATGAAGTGCCAGAGGTCCTCTTTGGCGTCCTTGAATTCGAAACAGAGACAGAAACCTCAGTTCTATATATGCCACAGGGAATTTTAGCCACAAAATTAGTTATTTGACATAGCTAGCTCTTCACATTTCTGTTGAGGGTAAAACAGTACAGCTTCTTTAGAGGAGGAAGATTCAATGTAATGAGAAAACAAATGGTGACAAGTATGTAAAAGAAAAAGCTTATGGGAGGTCCAGGCTTCTATAATTCCAGCTTTATAACCAAAGGGAATTGAGAAGGAGGCCCTGAATCATGGTTGACCTATCTCAGGCCTCTGCATTTCAACTCTGAAGCCCAAAAAATGAGTTTCATGGGGGACTTTACAAACTAGTTCCATGAGCAGACAAAAAATTTCACCCAACATCTACAGTGGAGCTTTGGTGGTAGCTTACACACCTATCACCAAAGATGATAAATTTGACAACACCCAGGTCACTATGCAAGATGGTCACCAGTTGCCACTTCACACACGAACTTGCCTAATCACAAGCAACAAACTGAGAGGGAATCTTTCCAGTGTGAGAACACAAATAATATGTGCCAGACCACCAAAATCAATGTACAAACATTTCCTGAAGCAATGCAACACTCCACAAAGAACAAAATTCTGCCCCAATTATAACAGAAAAGACATCAGCAAACAAAAAAGGAAGAAAAAAAAAAAAGAGGAAAATCTCAAGTAACTGTAATCAGCAGAATAGTATTAAGATTAACATTTGTAGTTAGACAGTGTTTCCACTGCACAATATGATCATCAATGACCTGAAAGAGAAGAAAAAAACAAAACTCAACAAGATTGTTGCATGTAGAAATCCAGGAGAGACATCCCCCTAGGATGGCAGCGACCACCAACCCCTAGGACGTTTTCACATTATTTCTCATAAAGTAAAACAGAAGTTCAGTGTTAATTTACTATATCTCTAAAACCTTCATGAAATGTAATACATAGCATTAATCATTCCTGTAATCAAGTGAATCTATATTTTCTGCAGCCAACACATAAGAACTATCCTAGTAAATAAGACTTCTGTTTTTGTACTATTTCTATATGAGCATTCTCTGAAAGTCAAAAGAGGTCCTGAAACCTGTGCCATTTAGAATAAGCAAAAGGTTTTCATCATATTTCCCAATTTCTATATTCTGAAGTTCTGTTATAAACCTTAATTGCTTTGTTTTATTCGCAGAACTTTTCTGCTTAATAGAATAATATAAACACATTGCACTGAAATTGCCAGATTATGGCCTAAACCAATGGTTGAGCACCAGGTGAGAAGGAGTGGCTAACCCAGGGAGCTCAGGTGCAAGCAATGCACCTGAATGACTGGAAGGAGTGGACTTTGAATCTGCCCCTCCTCACTTGCATTTAAGGTTAGCAACTGAGGGAGCAGCATCTTTTCTGGTAGAGATTGCACTTCTCTTGAGCTGTTGCTGGTTGTCAGAAGGGGTGAACCAATTGTACTTCTTTGTTACTTTTTTGTTGCTCTATTGGGTTCATATTCCATCAGAAGGCACTCTCATTGCCTTCTTTTGCTGTACATGCCAATTTATTTTTCAGTCAACTAATGCTTAGTGAGTATTATAAGGTGTGGTCAGAGCACTGAATGAAGCAGAAAAGGTACAACAATTTTCATAAATAGAATGAACAGTACATGTGTGTATAGAAACACAGAACTAAGTATATACTTGCATAGAGGCCCGTGGCAAATACAACTTGTAAAGTAAGTATTTGTACTCCCTGCATAATCCAAAACAATCCAGGAGGCCATAGTGATAATGCTAAGCAATGTTTAGATTACCCCAGTGCTAAAATCATCAATAACATGAAAAGAACAAAACACAATTATGTTTTAGAATTTGTGTATGTAGTTCTGAAATCTACAATCGTTTAAACTTTTAAATTGTTTACTTAAGAATTTAAGATACAGAAGTTTTTCAATTTTTAAAGTAAAAAAAAGTTATAAAGAAGAATCAAAACAGCATCTGCTATATCAATGTAAACAGTAACAAAAAACTTCCATATAGTCGAAATGGCAAAACATTTAATACATATTCATGTTAGAAAGTTAACTGTTCTATATCAGATGAGAAATTAGCTTTGCTTTATTTCCTTTTTCTAGTGGAACCCGCCATGGTAAGTCATAGAATTCACAGAGCTGTGAAAAGGACAAAGAATGTTGTGCATGTTTAAGAACAGGAGAGGGATTTTTTGAAAAGCGTTGTTTCTACAGTTCTCACTATATCATATAATCTCCTGCTTCAATAAAATGAAGATTCTATGGCCTACTTTTAAATAAAGGTTTGGAAATCACAATGCAGTACAGAAAATGTCCATTAGTTTATTCATTTAGCTTTTCAAAGTTAAAATTGTGCAGCACATGACATGTTGATGTACTATAGGCAGATTCCTCAAATGCATAAAATGCAAATGCTATTGCCTAGGGTAGAATACATTTTTACACCGAATGGTGAGGAGCCAAAAGACAAAGTATGCCTGTTGCTGTACACCTATGCTTATTTTACCTTTACTCAAACATACAGATATCAATTAAGCAGTTCAGCTGCAGCTGTGAGTTACACAGACCATCTCTAAACTGCCTAACCAGCACATAAAGTTTCATATCCACTGCTGGAAAGACAGAATGTAGGAAAGCGTGATTTGACCCTGACAACGGGGCTTTCTGTGAGCAAAAAGAAAGCATAATGTACTAATGGAGTGACCTGCATTGAAGTCAGTGAGCATTAAGAACTGGAAAAGCTTCCAGGAGTGTGTACACACTGCTCCTATAGGCTGCTGGCCATCTCAAATCGCCAAAGCCTGAATGCTTTGCTGGTTAAGGAATTCAACGTAACTGTGAAGTTAATCTGGAAAATATCTTGCCAATTAATTTTAAATTAAGAGTGATATTCCAAATGTGTTTGTTTTTTTTTGTTTTTTGTTTTTTGTTTTTTTTTTTTGTATAAAGATAATAAAATTTTCTTCACACACATTTTTTTATGTCACATACTTTCTGATTTTTTTTCTTGTTTGCAACCCTTTTTACCATTAAATAAGCAGCAGTGCAGTTTTGGGATTTCTCTCCGTTCTTTCGCTCATGTATTTCAATGTGGTCTATGAAAAATAGAGAGTATTCAGGATATTTATTATAATACCTGCAGCTATTTGCTGTTTCATCACTAAATCTGCTCAGCATCCTTTCCAATCCCTGATTTCTCTTAATGCCCTCACACTTCCCTTCCCAGATGACACCTTTGCCATTTGTTCCATTTCTGCCTTTATCTTATTAGATTGACTCTGTTTCCTCTAGAGTTGCATTAGATGCATGTACTCCTGCCTGTCCTATTTAAAAGTCAGAAAACATGAAACAGTACTCAGAGCACGTGTCAGATTTTCCAGGTGGCTTTCTTGTGCTTCTGTCACCATGCTGCTGTGTCTTCCTCTCTATTGTCGTATTTTATGCTCATCACTGCTATGGATGTTTTTAAACTAAAACACAATACTTGTTTACAGGGAGACATACAGGAAAATTAGATACAGATTAACCAAAACAATGCTTGCTTATGGGGATACGTGTGGGAAAATCAGACACAGATTCACCAGTCAAGGAGATTCACTTCTGGAGGTAGCAGTGCCACCTACAGATGCTGCAGCTCCCAGAGGCTCCTCTCTGGTGGTCAGAAATAACCATCCTGCCCAGGGATGTGAAAATTATCTAACCCGTGTGAGCAGAGATCAGAGTAGCTCTCTGATTCAGGGAGCACAAAACCAAGCATTTCCAGATTTGACCTCAAACTGGAGGGAAAAAGTGCCTCAGGCTGCATGGACACATGGAGAGCAGCAGTAGTCACCATGTGAAGAGCTAGGTGCACTGATAGAAGCTGAGTTTTTGGGAGGAAGTGAATGGTTTGCAAGGCTAGCTTTTGCTTTGCACATGAAGCATTGCTGTACAAATATAATGGCAGGATACGTGGCACAGACAATTACTCTGGCTCTACCTGTGTGAGCCTGATTGGCCCTGAGAGCCGACAGGGAACTACTTGCAAGATGCATCAGGTCCAAAAGAGTCACATTCAACCCACACTGGTCTGGAGCAAAGTGTACTGTCCCTGTCCATGGCAGGGGGTTGGACTAGGTGATCTTTAAGGGTCCCAAGACCATTCTATGATTTTGTGATTCTATGCTTCTGTGAGGTGGCAGGTAATAAAGACAGACTGCAATTGAAAGTTACATCTAAATCAAGCTACCATTGGATCATAATTGGTGATACCTCCTCTCCTGTTGAGGTGAGTTCTTATGTAGTTCTTAATGAGAACCAACTGCTAATTCAGGCCAGGTTTCTCTAAGAGGGCAGCACAGCAGCAGAAACCTTTTTTCTTCTTTTACTCTGGGTCAGAAGGAGCCCTGAAGAAGAGAGTTCTGGAAAAACAACAGTGCTTGGTGCGTCATGGGACGTTAATGGAGCACAGGATGAACGCGAGGGACACAGCAATGGAGGACAGAGCCTGAAGTGCTGAGACAGCAACAAGAAGTGCAGGGAACAGAAGTTCAGCAGAACTTAATGAAAGGAAGTTTTGGGGAAGTTCCCACAAGAGACTGCAAAATTTGGTGTCCATTCAGAACAGTGCTGCGTTGCTGAAGTTCTGAGCAGCCCTGTCAGAAAGCCGTCTCGCTACGACATGGTGCAGGAGGAACTTCGCTGACAAACTCTCACTTTTACTACATTTCCTTGTAGGCTTCTTCCACAGTAAGAAGCTTCTTCCTTCAGCTTATGTTCAAATAGAAACTGGTTTTCAATTTAAGAAAGTGGTTTTAGTCTTTTGGGCTGCTTACTCCAAGGAGCAGGCAAAGCTGTGGTGAGGCTGGGATGCCTTCACCCCTGAGTGACTTTGGACTGAATTTAGAAGTGCACTCAAACCTTTCGTCTGGCAGAGGAGGAGCAGCAAAGAGCTGAGGGAGCCATCATCCTCAGCTGTCAGAACTGCCTGCAATAAACATTTGTCTGTGACCTAAATTGCTTTTAGCTCCTGTGTGGCTCTTCTCATTTAGAAATAAAGTCTGGAAGATCAGAGCATCATCTGGGCACCAGTGACATGCTAAGGTAGCCCAGTTAAAGCTTGCTAGCTGCTGGGTATGCTGCAGCAAGCATCACAACTACTCCAGCTGGAGCTAGCAGAGTTGCATGTGCGGGTGGGATGGCCCCAGAGAAAGGCACTGCTCAAACTGCAGGCTTGCACCCAGTCACCAGGCACTGCATTCAAAATCTTCTTTTTTCCCTCTTTTTTTTTTTTCTTTCTTTTTTTTCTTTATTCTTTTCTCTTTTTTCCCCCCTCTTTATTTTACTAGCTTTTAGTTAATTTAATTAATTGCTTTGTACTTCCAATTATTGTGGGAGAAACCAAAGCAAGTGTGAGTTTGAATTCTTTTTAGATATGGCTTTTTTATGTATTAGAATAAGTAAATTTGTTTCCAGCTCTGTCAAAACCAGCAAGGATAAAATCACATTTCTGCAGCATTTTGACTTATTTCTAATGAATTTTATCTGGTCCTTTTTTATACAGCAAAGCGGGGCCAGCCACAGAAAATGCAACATTTTATCCTTCTACAAACTGGGAGGAAAAAAATTACCAAGTTAGATTTGCTGAAGCTCTAGCTTTTGTAACACATAAATGATTGACATAGTAAAAGGAGATTGCACAAAGTTTCACTGATTTTCTACTGAGGGGCAGATTTATTCCTGGCATAATTCAAGTAAAGTTAAGGAATGAGTCTAACTTGGAGACTCTGAGTAGATTTCTACAATTTATAGTTTACAAATCCTCCCTAATCCTTGTCTTTCCTATCAGTTACGGTCTACTCGCAGGCAATAAGTATCTGCCACATTGCCAGAGGACAGTTGTTTATCTAGTTTTAAGTGAGTTTGGGAGTCTGTTTGTTTGTTTTTACAGGGTGGGTGCAATTACAGGGGCAATAATATGCATGGTTACAGTGTAACTGCTCTGTGGATCAGACAACAGGAAACCCATCCATCTTCCATGTGTTCAACTGTTGCAGCTCTTACCTTCAAGTGAATGATGTCTCTCCAAAAATGCACAGAAATTTATCTTTACAAAAGTTTCGGGTCAAACCAGATGAAATCATGCCCCATTGTGCCTGTGGTATTAGCATTGCAGGAAGGGAGAATCCATTTCTACTTAACTCCATCATAATTTATGTCTGGGGAACTCCCTCAGCTCTCCCCTTTTGTGTTTGGGCATGAACATTTGGTATTATTGTTAGCATGAGATCTCTGTCTGGTGGGGGATGCTGCTCTCCTCTATCATAAAGCTCAATATTTAAGCAATCATAGCTGAGCCTTCTGCATCAAGCAACAAATGGATTTTGATCTTATTTCTGCACATTCACTTGTATACATGGAAGATAAATTTCCCCTCTGCACCTCCCTCCTCTATAAGATGTGCTCATTGGGCTCTCTTGCCTAGATGCGTGCAAATCCTAATTTGTCTTGTCTTTGTGGACGAATTCTCCTGCCCAGCACTTTTTCAGTCCACAACCTTTTCTTCTGTCTAGACTCTATCATTTGTTTTATTCCTCAATTTGATTTCATCTCTGATTTAATAGCTCTCTCACTTGCACCTGCCCTTTTATTTTGTTATTTTTTTCTCACCTCTTTACTATTTGACCTTTCCTAGACCTTATTTAAAAGACATATATTGCCCTTTCTATTATTATATTGCTCTTTCTGACCTTCCTTCAAAGTTCCTCTCCAACCTTGTGGTTCACTTGAAGAAGGGCAGAGGAAGTGATGGCAAGACAAAGTTGACACTGACTTCCATGAAACTTGATTTTGGCGCAATATATTCTTGAAAAATAATGGGAAGTAGGTTGGGGAAGAATGAGAAGCCACACAATCCTGGGATCAGACCCTGTTCACCTTTGTATCCTTATAAAGTTATCTGATCAATTTTTAAGTGAGTTATATTGTACTATATAATAACACATATCAGACTGAGCAAAGATTGAAAATATGAAAGTTAGTGTAAAAAGTAAGTATGGATGTCAGGATTTGGCCCAGTTTTCAAAAGGAAGGTTTTTTTTTTATAATAAAAAATCACCTTCCCTCTACAGAGGTTCTACCACATTTAGGGAATTCCTATTCTCAGTGTTAGCCCTGCTGACCAGCAGAGAGGTATGAATGGGGCAGTCAGCCATAGACAGGAATGACATGGCATACAAAAATAATTGGAAAAAAAGTTCTGTTACCATGATACGTTTGTGTAGCAACAGCCAAAGATGATAAATTTCATAAGTTGGTCAGGGTTGAATTGGTAAATCATGCAATCAGTTATGGGCTAAATATTAGCAGAAGACACTCTCTGAAGAAAGGACAAAGTTGATTATGTTCTTTCAAATGACTCCCAGATGTTAAAATGTGCTTTCCAATGAAAATAATTATATAATCCACAAACCTGCGCTCCAAGTTAAAGGAATGGTAGTGAAAATTACAGAGTAAGAATTGAGGCCCACTGCCTTTTTTTCTCTCTCTCTAAAGACAAACAAAAAACTTCACATGTCCTAAGAGCTGCTGAAGTGAAAAATCCTGATTTTAAGAGATTTCATACTTAATGCATTAACCATAATCTTTTCACTCTAGACTAAAAATGCAGTCATCTTTGCACTTTTTTGTGGTACTGTGATTTATATGAAGCATTTCCTTTTTCTACGGCTTGCAATGTATGGCTTGGAACTGAGGAGCAAACTTTCAAAGCTGCTTAATGCTGTTACAGTAAATGTCAGTGGCATTGAGGCATGTTTACTATATACACAGTACTTGCATGTTTCTGTAGAGCAGCTTGTCCCTTTTTAATGCATTCTTCTCATTTATTATTCTTGGAAGAACTGATGATCCTATATATTCCAAAATATTCAGGTTGTCAGTTCATCCCTCACGTAGCAAAGACTGCTCATAAACTATTAGACTAAAAATAACATATGCTTCTTTTTATTTAGTTTCTATAATTTAGAATTCTTGGGATCCTAGTCCTGATTTCGACATTTCTTCCTTTGCTCTTCCTGTTGTTTTGTAAAGTGGAGCTGGAATTCTCATCTAATCCCAAACTGAGATTTTCAGAGAAATATCAAATGAACGGAGCTTCTCGGAACTGTTAACATCATAACCGCATCAAAATGGAATTAAAATAGTCACGTTGTCATTCAACAGCTTCCATATTAAAGTTGTGAGAATTACTTTTGAACTGCCTGGTTAGCTAATTAATGGACTCAAAGGTAAATGTTTGTCCAACAGTTAATTCCTTGATTACTTTTTCTTATTTTGCTTGTAACAGTTATATGAATCTCTGAGTGACTTCTCAATAATGAATTTTGCTGGCAAATGTACTTCTTAATTAGATGTCAGAAGTAGACATACTGATCACACTGCAGATAGGAACCCCACTATGTGGCTGAGTATATGAAGAGTTTTGATGGGTGCATAAAACTGTTATGAAAAGAATGAGAGAATAAGACTTCTCAAAACATACATTAATTATTTGTAGTTACTAATGGCCTTACCAATATCTGGTACAGACCAAATTTCATCGCAAGTCAACCAAAAGTCCATGAGGCAAGAAGCACCACAGACAAATTTTCATCTCTGTTTCCTCTTCTGATCTTTTTCTTTGTAGATCACCCCTGATTATGTTGCTGTTATGACAGTTTTTGATGCCAGGAATATGTAAAGAAAAGTTTTAAATGATAAGGTTTCTCTTCTTAGAAATGTAGTTTGCTAAGGAAGCATACATATTTCAAGCAACTCATACTGAGTGGTTTATCTATTGTCAAACAACTAAAAGTTATCCATCCAGGTCAGTGTTGGTGATCTTGTGGCTTCTACATAGCCAGTGGAGAGAAACAGGCACCATCAGGCAGCAGTTCATCAGACTTGGCTTTGGTGTCTAGGATGGCTCAGATCATGGGGATCTGACCATGAGATGAGCTTCTCTCCCTTTCCCTGTGAAAAGTAACCACAGTAACTACCTCATGCTAATTTTTGATGCTTGCCTTAGGGCAGATGACCCCAGTAGCCCAGCTGGAGCTACAGAGAGAATTTCCACAGCAGCCTAGAGCTGTGGAGGCCAAAGGGTTTACCTCAAAGCTAAGGAGTCTGTAACACCACTGGAAGGTTATTTTGTGCATCAGCTGTTTGGAGAACGTGTGTCCCTGTGGGCCTAGCTAAAAATCCCACCAACTTCTTGTAGTTAGGAACACTTCATGTTTGAACTGATGCCTTCAAATGAAAATATAAATTAGTGGTAGTGCTTTTGAAGTTATATCATCTTCACCAGTCACAAAAATCCTGTTAGTTACCCGATGGAACTACTTATATTTTTCTTTAAGTGCTGACAAATATATTTTCTAACTGAGATCAAAATGATATTATTTTCCCTTGAGTGCACTTATGTTTTATTTATATATATTTATTTTTTTTGAAACCCCTCTGATATTTAAGGGGTTTATAAGTTTTGCTTTGGGCTTGTTTTTTTTCTTAGCAAAGGTTTATTTTAATCAAATGTGAGTATTAACTATTTATTAGCTGTGGTCAAAAATAAACTTTTAGATCTGGAGAGCAAACACATTGTAAAGCTCTCACAGTTTAATCCTGGATTATGCAAACACTCAGATACGAGGAAGCTCGTTTAAGTGAGAGGAGGCATGGGCATAGGAGGGCTTGGGGCAGCACTCCCTCAGGTTCATTCCCAGACATCTGCAAATCTGGATCTGTGCTTAGGTGAGGGCTGCCCAACAGTTTGCAGACCAAGAGCCAAGAAAAGCAAATGTACAAAGAGCCCCTGGCAGCAGCACTGTTACCATTGCTGGCAGCAGAGCTGGGATTTTGAGGCAGACCATGCACATGGACCGGGGAGCTCTGCCCCAGGTGTTTCCAGTGCTGCCCCACCACCCCAGCTTATGCAGCACATCTATGCCCTCACTTACCCCCATGGCTCCCAACAGCTTGTATCCAAAAATGGGCAACCTGGCACCACTTGTCCCCTGTCCCTGTCACATCACCAGTTTCTCCCAGCCCTAGCTTCTACCCTTCCATTCTGCCCTATATGGACTCCCACCACCATTAATCTCTTTGTCTTCCATCAGCCCAACTCAGACTCTGCTTCCATCTCCCCCTGTTTGTTTTTGTTGCTGTTTTCCAAGCAGAATGGCAGGTTTTGTTATTGTGTTCTTACCAAGTACCCACAGAGCATGCCTAGGGATGCACATTACCTCACTTCCAGAAATTAGTTGTAATGCTAGTTCTGAAAATCCTGCTGTTCTTCAGAAGGAGGCTTAATTAAACAGTAACTAACAGTGTGGAGGAATGTCAACTCAGCATTCATACAAGGGTTGGAGCTGCCCAGAATGTGTTGAGTTCATCAGCTCCTGAATTTATTGCCTCTGTTTCTGCAGATCTGTCCAGTTGCTACAAGTCAGAACACTGAGACACAGTATGAAAGGACTCATATTCCCAAATTTAAATGTCAAAAAGTAACTAGTGGTTTTGGCTTCTGCTATCTGGGGCTCAGATTCAGGTACATTAATAAGATCTGATTTTCAGAAAATGCTAGTAGCACACTTCCAAAGCATTTCAAATAGAACATTCAAACATAAGAGCAAATAAAGTCTTTGGGTTTGGAAAAGCTTGGCTTTAGTGTTTGAAGATGGATGTTTTCAGTTCTTAGATCTACTGAAACACCTGAGAACAGTATGACTATCCATGGATCCAGAGGCCTACTGTGGGCTCAGATGTTTCCTCAGCTTATTTTTAAAACATGTTAGATTTTTTCTTCTCCTAACATTTAAAAGCTTCTTTGCAGAGCTTAGAGAAACCAGTTCTGAAACGTTTAGTTGTAGTTTCCTCTTTAATGAGCATAACTATTCAACAGTATATTGTTCACAGTTGCCAACAGCAATACGGGCAAGGAAAGCAAAGTGTCATTCTCTGTAACTGAATGATGAATTGAAAAACAAACTTTCAGTGATCCAGACCATAAAAATTCAAGACAAGAGACTGCCATTGAAAAAAGTGGTCTGTTAAATTAAGATGCTACTAGGTGTCATTGTGACTCTGTGGGTAGCATGTCTGCCTTACAGCCAACTACTTGCGGGTTCAAGTCTCATACTGGGACCTTGGCTCCCATCCAGACTATTGCAGAAATAAGCAGTGTGTGGCACTTTCAGAGGTGTCATCCTTCAGAGGAAATGTTAAATCTACTGTCCTTCTGCCAGCTCTCCAGTGGGAAATTAAAGATCCCCCAAGTACCCTTTCAATAGAGTGAGTAATAATCTCAGGGCCCTGGCCAAGATTCCATCTCCCAATAAAAAGAATTTGTAATGGTTGGGACATATTTCACAAAACAGCAGAGGTCACATAAACCAATGGAAAAGACTCATTAAAAATGTTGTGCCTCCTTTATGTATTTTTAACATAGAAGGTCACTTATTTGATTAAGTTTCAATAACATTTTTAAGCAGCTGCCATAAATTGCCCATACAGGGATATTCTAAAATACAAAAGATATCTTCCATTACATATTGTTAGAAAACAGCTAATTCCCACGGACATCTTTGAAAAATTCAGCCTATGTTTATGAAAGGTCCATGAAAAATGTCTAATAGCACTGTATTTCAGAACAGCCCTTCAGTGCAGAGTACCACAGCAGCATTTGTGGATTATTAAGTGTGAAGATGTGAGGAGTGTGCTGCTGCACTCTCAGTGTACCAAGAGACAATACATTTCCAAATGTATTTTTGCACTGGGGACTGCTAACCTGTCCAGTTGGCATTCATAAGCCTTTAAATCTCCCTCTGAGACATCTTCCACATAGCAGGAATCACAGTGAAGTTATTTAATGGCATTGTGTGAGTATTCTGCCAGTGCTGTATATAAGTGTGGAAGAGATTTTTAGCATCCCTTGTGTGGGTTGACTGAAGCAGGACAGGCTCTGAACTAAATTCTCTGACCCCCTCGGGCCTGAAAAGGTAACCTGACATACAGCAGTTCAATGTGCCAAGAGTCTGTAAACTGTTTGGGGACAGCTAGAAGAACACAACAGGCTGCAACGGTGAGCTGGACTCGCCTGTGTGGACTTCATCAATAATACATTTAATTGTTATTTTTCTTTGGAAACACAGAATATAGAGTGAGGCCCTGGATGCCTATGTATGTTATGGAGAAACTTTTATGTGCCTATAGTATCAGTCACCTGATTTTGTTGTAGTTTCTGGGGCATCTTTTCTTTGAGCAAGCAGCAAAATGACCTTCCCAATGGTGTCTAGACTCAGCAGCAGTCCCAGATAGTGCTGTGCAAATGTGTGCCAAAGGTTTCCCATTGCTGGCCACTCTTTCTTATGAATATTTTTGTGGCAGCTCTACAGGAAGGGTTGTTGTTTCTTGCTCTTGTGTTTCCTCTCTCTCTCTTTGCTCAATAACCTCTCATGAAAATTAATGGTAGGAGCAGAAAATGGCTTCTCTCTCCCTTATACCTTTCTCATTTCAGTTCTGATGTTCATTGCTCATACTTCCAGTCTCAAGTGCTCTTCTGAACTCCTCACTTTGGTGACCTCCTTTCTTAATTTAATCTGGACAAAGCACCAAGTTGATTTCAAGTCATAAAGCTTGATTTGCTGTGTGCTCCTGGCGAATGCGAATAAGCTCCCTGGCTCCTTTTAATCAGCTATCATAATCATAATCCACCAAGTACCTAAAAATTTTACCTCTCTGCCTGGTCTTTGACATTTCTCAGGTGGGATCTCAACCTCTGCTC